>CM062815.1:721518956-721776456 GCA_031772625.1 Pinus tabuliformis
CCTATCCTGATCTCTCACCCATTCACAGCCATCTCGTTTCTCTTCTTTCGACTCCTCCAAGTCTCTCTACTTCCTCCTAGAAGTCCTCTGTTCAACTCCCGCTGAGTCTCTCTACTTCTCGTCTGGAAGTTCTCTTCTGGACTCCCTCTAAGTCCCAATTTCCCACCTGGAAATCCTTCTTCCCAAGGTCAAGTTGCCCCCTCCAATCGTCTATCGACTACCACACTGATTCGGATTCATTGGCTAAAATCCCCTCGGCAGCAACTCCCTCCCTTGGTCTTGCCCTGTTAGGTATTGTTCTGACCACAGTACCCCACCACTTGCTCCGCAAACTACCCACAGCCTCCTATGCCCCAGCAACTAAAGGATTGAGCCACTTGCTCTGCGTAATCTCCCGCACCAGCAAAATCAGCTCCCTCAGCCAACTGCGTCAACCCACCTGGCCTCTACATGAGCCTGTTTTCTGCCCTCCTCGGCCTCTGTGCTGCCTCTCTCTAGCCAGAACTGATGACACAATCCCTCTACGTCACTCATTCCTTTGTCGCTTTCTGCAAGGATCAACTCTGTCACTCGGAACAACTAAATTTGCTGCAAATGCTCTACTAAACTGATTCGTTCAGTTTTCTTATGATCTGCAACCACGCTCTAATACCATGTTGAATTTTCTAAGTCTATCCGTTAGAAAATTAATCTGTATTCTGCTAGTTTATTTCTTCTACTTGTTTAATTCTAACAAGTTATTTAATACATTTAAATATCAAAATAAACACAATACAGTCACAACATCTACAGATCATCAATTGAAAGAAAACAAGCACACAAGTGACAGTTATTTTTGGACAAGTGTCCCCGGAAAAACCCAATGCGGGAAAAACGGTGCAGCTATTCAGAGTGTTATATTATTATATCAGTCTATCTGAGTACATTTGGGTGCCTAACCAGCTCACTCGACAGAGAAAAATATACGGCAGCAATACCTCTATATCCGAAAACAGGTATTCAGAAAACCTGTCCCGCGAAACCGTCTCCGACAATAACTGAAGCTCAATGCTGGCCCTTTTGGCCATTGCGTCAGCCCCGGGACCCTCTGCGTCAGCCCTCTGAGGCACTACACAGCCTCTAGGAGCCTTTGCATCACTCTCTCTGCCCTGCATGGATAATGTAGTCTCTCTGGGCTCTGCGCTGCCTCTGCAGAGCTTGGACTAGTTGCTAATCTCGCTCTCTCTGCTTTTGTGCTGGTCTCCCAATATTGTCCCTGCCTCTCTGCCTTGTACTCACAACCCCTCGCTGCTGATCACTGATTCAACTTTGCTTAGCAACCCCGCTCTAGCAAAACGAATGACTAATCACTCTGTTGTGTTCTCCAACTGACCCTCAAGCCTCTTCTTATACTTTTCTCGTTGGTCCATAAACGGCTAAGATTAAATATCTAATCAACGGCTAAGATTAGATTTGGTTTGATCCATGACTTTTGGACCCTTCTAACCTAGTTTTATATAATACCCATTAATATTTATTTTTCCTAAGTTTAGACTTAAGAACTCCATTAAAAATATTAATTAGTTTAATATCTCCCAAACCGGGTACAATTTGTTCAAACCATTTCTGGGTCTTGGAGATCTCATGTGCTTTAGCCTCTCCACCATTTTTCATGGCTAGATCACATCTGATGCTACCCCAAATCAACATTTGATGATTCTATGAAGTTGGGGTTGGAGAGAAAACCTTGGTTTATGGAAACCATATGAGGTATGGAACCTAGCTATTCAATGTGAAGATGCTCAAGCCCTAGCTGGGATAATCCCTAGCAAATATAATTGGATACTTGAAGACAACATTGGTATATGGACCATGGACATTGATGGATCTTGAAGATTGGTTCAAGAGGGAGAGGATCATCTCACATTGAAGATAAATATTTCTTGACTTATGATGCTTCTTACCTATTAGACTTATGGATCTGATGATTATGCTTATAGCTTGTACTTCCTGCATATGTATTTGAGTATATGGATGTTCCTAACCTCCTTGATGAGATGTGATGAGTAGATCCTTCTTGAGGATCCTTTTGAGATGCAGATCTGGAAGGAGATAAAGAGATACTTGATGAAAAGGTGACAAAATGCTTCAAGTTGTCTATGTCTAAGGAGTAGGTGCTCATGTATTTGAGATATGCATGGTATGTTGTGTTAAACCTATTGGCTCAGTAAGCCCTAAGGTATGATGAGAACTCCTCTTTCTTTAATAGCTCATACATGCATATGAAAGTGACTTGGATCTATGTTTCCTATGATGAAAAGGTGCACCTGGTGTTGAACATTTTTTATCTTATTGAATTTTATGAGGCTATCTAATGTTGATACATTGATACACTTGATGTTTGGCTAACATCTATGATCTATCTGTTGGATATCTTGATCCTATAAAGAAGGCTATTACATTGGCTCTACAAAAATGATACTCTTGATACTTGTCCTGAGGGATTTCATACAAAAGGATAGTTCATTGACTGTTATACATGACTCTGCTGGTAATGCTTGTGAAAAGCATGATGAAAGCATATGGAAAGAGTGATTGATATTCTTGTTGTTTTGATAAAGCTTTATTGAATGACCTAATATGATCTCATTGGTCATGAAGTGCATGGCAACCTTGATGTGAGATGTATAAGTGTAAGATTGATATTCTAGATCTCTTACTGCCTATGGTATTGTCTTGATGGCATATGGTTAAACTGGATACAATAACTTGATGGAGTGACTTGACAGAAAATGCTATTGCGTTCATAATCTTTGAAATATGATGTTACATCTATCTGCTGCTTTGAGTCTAATCTTTGATGAAAGATTGATCCCATGATGTTGATCTCCATATGTTTATGATCTTACAGATCTGTTGTTGCATGACTCAAGTCGAGACAGGTTGCTTACATGAATGAAGATGAATGATGCAGATCCCCAATCAAAGGGAGAATCGCTTCTCAAGATTCTTACCCTTATTTCTATTTGTATTCTATGTTGTTGAAGTATGATTTATGTGCATCTGACAGTATTGATCTACAGCAGAGTCTTAGATCTAAAGCCCATTCAAAATTAGGGTTTCTGCTCCGGTCGCAGTCATAGATCTAGGAGATTTCATCTCTGGTCACACACATCCTAAGGCCTAGACAACGCCTAGGCAGCTAAATTCGCTCCCATGCTAAGGCCTAGACAACGTCCAGGTAGCTAAATTCGCTCCCATGCTAACCTGAAGAGAGAGACCAGAGGTTTGACTGTTGTTGACCATCATCTGAAGCTTTATGAAGTTGTTTGAATTCTAAATCAAGATATTTCTGACATTTTTCCACTGTAATCTGATTTCAGAAGTTTTTTGGGTTTAAATTGCTTATCACATAATGAAGTATTGTGCATGAAATCGATGATCACCTAGAAGATGTCAGCTCCACAAATGTGTTGCAAATGGCTAGATCTACTAGCATGAATGTTTTCCATAACATGAACATGCAGATTGAACTTGTGTTTGCAAGTGACTGGGACATACATATAGATATGTCACTATGTTTGTGCTACAAGAGGTTGGCATGATTTGGCATTACTGGTGTTTTGTCATGATGCTTGACAATAACTTTGAATTGATGATTGAGATGTGCTTTGACTATAGATCTCTCTACGATAGCAATTTGGACTTGACCTAATGTCTAGTGATCTGATTTGACGATTGTTGATTTGCCCTGATATCGATACTATGTGGGCATGATGACTTATGTGGGTATTCGAATATTGGCCTCCTTGTTCTTAGCACAATGGTTGAAATAATTTGTGATTCAGCATGAAAGTGGAACTTGCATGACTAATCCTTGGTGTATGCATTTGCACCCACTGACAGAAATGACTGGTTTTATGATTATGAGAATAACTTAATCAAGTTTGGATTGATAATGCATGGTTGATGACAACTTGTTGGAGTCATGATTTGATATGAGCTCCACCTGTCTCCTGGTTGAAAGAATTGATAATGTGATATTGATGACTTTGATAATGGTCGTGATCTGGCTTCTAAACTCTGATGAGTTGACTTTGTTGTTGATGGTACAACATTGAGTTATGTAAGGATGATTATGTTGGCTTAGTAAGGCATCATGCTTAGAGCATTGTGATCCAGATATGTCTATATTTGACAGTTATCTGATGAAGTCGGATGATGAGTTCCAAGGTATGGCTTTGATATTAATTATGGTTTTGGTTTTATATCCTGATGATCTACTTGTGACAGGTGATGAGCCTCTGATGATCTAAATCAAAGGGAGATGGCTTATGAAGCCCAAAATAATGTATCATGGCATGATGAATCGATTTCTGGAATTTGGGAAAGAAATTCCATATTGCAAAACTATTGGAAAATGTTTTGAATAATGAAAATGAAAATCCTTGGATACTCTGATTTGAAGTTCAAGATGTTGTTGAACTTGACATGGCATCTGACGATTGAAGCATTGATGTTTCGTTTTGAACATCCATCTATATATGTATGATGTGCATAGAACCTTAATGAATTCATGAGTGAGTTGCTTCACTCACATAGAGTTTCCACTGAGCATGCTTTGAAATATCTGCATGAGGTATTCTATTTTGAGAATGAGATATTTCTCCTATGATGTATCTGCACAGATGTATTGCTGATATTTGAGATTGTTGTTGATAAGCACATTTAGATGTTGTTTTAGTATGCTATCTGCCATGATATCCTAGATGAGAGGTCCATAGCATGACCAAGGTTGATCTTGCTAGCATGGCTAGCTATGAGGCAGGATATAGAAGCTCCTTAGAGAGTTGTTTGAGCATGATCTAAATATGACATGGATACATTTTGATGATCCGATTGGCAGTATGTCCCATATTTATAGTTGGGACCAAGATACTCTCATATATTGAGACAGTGTAGTTGTTCGAAACAAGCTCAGGCTTGTGGTTGGCACCTCCTTGAGAGGGAGGATGATTATGGTATCCTTTTGTGATTTATGTGATTATATATGATCTGACATGATATTTGATTTAATGTTCTGTATGAACAGGAAACAACTGCTATTGAGACAAGCAGATGGAAGATATTCTCTCAAAGGCATCTTGGTTTTCAGAGAGCATCCCCTCTAAATGAGGGGCAGCGCTGATCAAGGACACTGAGCCAACTCTTCCTACCTTGTTTGAGCTCCCAGGGTGAGGAATCGAGATGGAGGGCTCCTAGGGTTGAGGGAACTCTGGACAATAGGGCGTTACCCTATCTATATAGGGAGTTACCCCTATCTGTTACCCATAGGGTTGGAGTTGTAGCTCACCCTATCTTGGTCTTAGCAGAGTATACCCCAGTTGGCATCATACCCACAAGTCGGGCTTGTTGGGAATATTACTCCTCGTTTGGCCAACGAGTTGAGGGTATGCTTGGCATGTACAACCCAAGGCGATCATGATGCAGTGTTCTACCACATGACTATTCTGGGTCATCGATGGGAAGATCAGTAGGAAATAGGATGGGTTGAGATGACCGGATATGATTCCAGGTTGAGGGTATAGCTCCCCAATGAAATTCCAAGGTCGAGCGTTTACTCCCCTGTGTAATGATATATCCTATTGCTTGGTATTGGTGGAAGCTATTGCTCCCCAATGTGATTCCAGGTTGAGATGTTCTCCCTGGTGATATGCTCTCTGATGAAAAAATTCCAGATAGCAGCCCACCGACAGAGATTCCAGATAGCATCTTGATGAATAGAGGGTGGTAGTTTGAGCTCCCCTCCAATAACAAATTCTTCTTCTTCTAGATCTGAGAATGTTCAGCATACGAGCAGGAAAAATCAAGAGATAAATAGGAATAAGCAAAGGATAGATCAAGATGTACAATGATGATTTGTGATGATGAGACATTTGTGATGGACATGGCACGATGACTACATGACACATATGATCCGTGATGACACTTGAAGATTCCAGAATGGCATATTGTTCGATGGACAGATATTGGCATGTGGAATTCTCCCTAGTTGAGGAGTGTTAATTTTGGCAACTGCGGTAAACTTCCACCTTAGACAACTCAAATGACCGAGATAATGATTGCATTAGATTCCTCTTTTTGAGAGGACCAAAATCAACCTAACCACATGTATTATGGAATGGGTTGGCCCTAACCACATGAGTAACTGCATGGGTCAGTCTTAACCCCAAGTGACCCCTCAGAAAATCCTAAATAAAAGAAGAGACCTAAAGATCATTTGGACACATCTTCTCTTCTCTTTTGTCTTGGTTCGCACAAGTTCGACAGAAGGAGTTCGCTCAAGGGTCTGAAATTACAGGCGAAAGGTTCGCTCTGGGTTAGGGTCTTCTGGATCTCGGTTGTTGGCACAAAACAGGGCATTCTAGTCCCTGATGCTAGCACACAAGCCTATGAGAGTGACTATAGACCCTGGGTTCAGAGGCAGATCGGAAGGTTCCAATCCCCAGTCGCTCACATAGAGTAGTCTTGGGAGCGACTAAGACATCAAGTCGCTCGCACAGCGCTCGGCAAGGGAGCGACTTTGGGTCTTTGCAATTCAGTGACAGATTCGCAGGCATAAAGACTTCCTGGGAGCGACCCTACAGTCAGAGTCGCTCGCATACAGTGACAAAGAGAGTGACCAAGGAATTTCGGTCGCACACAGACAGTTTGGATGAGAGCAACCTGAGTTCAGATCTAAGGTTTGACATCTTGGCTTCAGTTGACTTCAATGATCAGGTAGATCTGGGTTTCTCTCTACTATTATACAGATCTGTAGATCTGATTTGTTAGTTTCTACTGCAGTCATATGTATTTGACTTCAGTGATCAGTGACAACAGTTCTCAGCAATATTTGGCACAGTGATAGCAGTATACAACAATTGACATCAGTTTGTGACAGTACATTATAGCCATCAGTATGAGGGTTTTGATTCCTAGCATGATTAGATTTATTTCATAGATATCATTATTGTTTTGTTGCATAGATAAAGTTATGGATCATTGTACTCTCTTTTGCTGCATCATTTGATGACGATCTAAGAAGAAGAAGATTTGCAAGGGTTTTCCCCATAGTGGGTTTTGCCCTGGTCTCGGACCAATCCTGGTGTCTCTGTGTGTGCATGCTTTCTTCTATTGTTCCTTTTATATTTTGTTGCATTGATGATGATGGTGATGTTGTTTCTTTCTATGTAATTGCATATGTTGATGTATAATGGTGTAGATCTGAATAATGTAATGATGATATGGGGTGAACTTAAAGTATTAATGGTGAAATGCAATTATCAAAGTAAAGAACAATGTCGCCCTAAGAAAATTTAATAGTGCAGGCATTATTTTATCTGGTTATGTGAAGGGTAACCACTCTCGGATTCGGATAGTCAACTCATATATACCATATAGAGGTCGGAAATATATTGGGATCTCATTGAAAATTGTGGCTTTCTGGCCCTTAAATCTTTGATTGTGGCTGGCGATCTGAACTTCACTCTCGGGTCTGATGAAGTATGGGGCGACAAAGCTATGAATGATCCACTTGAATCATATTTCAAGGGGCTCATAGATTCTAACAATCTGTGTGACATTCCACCCTGCCCCTTGGCTCTGACTTGGCGCAATGGTCGTTATGGGTCTGCGAGCATCTCTAAATGCCTCGACTGTTTCTTAGTTAATACACAATTAGTGGGGAGCATGTCTGGGATTCGATCAACTATTTTACCCATCTTCATTTCTGATCACCAGCCTATCTTATTGTCATGGGAAGGGATGACAGACCAAAGAGTGTATCCATTTAAATTTAATCATGCGTGGTTGAAGGATAAATCATTCGAGGAACTGGTTCATAAATGTTGGACTAATCATAGGAACTCTGAGGACCAAAGGGGCATTGGCTGGACTGGACAAAAATTAAGGTCATTAAAGCTAGCTATTCGTGCTTGGATACGTGAAAAAAAGAGGGAGCTCAGGAAGGAGCTAAAGGTCATTGAAGACACACATATCAGGCTATCGGATCCGAATGACCCTCAATATTTTTCTGAGTCGTATAAGAGGAAATTCCTCGAATTGGAGACCTGGAAAAGGCATATTCTTCATATGAGAGAAGAAGAATGGTGATTAAAGAGCAAGGTCACATGGGTGACAGTCGGTGATAAAAACACCAAGTTCTTTCATAGGCACGCCACAAGCAAAAGGAAAAAAATGGCATTTGGGGACTGTGGGATGAGGAAAATAAATATATCTCTGCCCAACCAGAATTGGAACAAGCGACTATCAATTATTTTAGGACACAATTTCAAGAGAGGAATCACTCATTCACAGATCAGAGGGTCTTCTTAAATCAGATGTCGAATATGTTCACAAATGCTGATAACCAATCCTTAGGGAGACCAATTTCGATGGAGGAAATTGAAGGAGTTATGAATTCTAGTGCCAACAACAAGAGCCTCGGTCCTAATGAATGGGGCATTGAACTCTTTATACATTTTAAGGAATTTATGGGTGTTGATTTTTGGTAGCATTGGATGTGCTCTAGCCATGAAAATTGGTGGAGATGCTAAGGCACATCAAATCTCCAAGACCCAGAAATCTTTTTTGAGGAAATTCCACCCGAATGGAAAGATATTAAAATAATTAATATTTTTAATGGGGTTCCTAAGCATAAACTTAGGAAAATTAAAATATTAATGTGTATTAATATAATATGGGTGAGAAAGTTCTAAATGACGAGGATCAAGCCAAATCTAATCTTAGCCGGTGATTAGGGACTTAATCTCGACCCTTGAATCGTCAACGGGAAAAGTATAAGAGGAGGCTTGAGGGTCAGTTGGAGACACACCAAGTTGATCAAGAATTCGATTTTCTAGGGCGGGGTTTGCTGAGAGAATTGAGTTAGTGATCTGTTGCAGCAAAGGGAAGTTCGGCAGAAGGCCGAGAACACATATCAGAGAGGCAGATAAAGTGTCGGAGAGACAGCGCAGAGCCTAGGAAGGCTGACGCAAAGGCTGAGAAGGCTAGCGTAGAAGGCACAGAGGGCCAAGAGGCTAACGCAGAGGAAGCAGAGACTACGCAGTGTGCTGCAGAGCTAACGCTAGGAAAAATAGGCAGCGCTGAGGAATTTTCATGGGGAAAACTGACATCTGAGAGGCAAATGCAAAGCAGAAGAGGGTGACACAATCCCTGGAAAGTGACGCAGTTCCAGAGAGAAACTTGGAGCAGCTTTCCCTGTCTAGCTAAGGAGTTGTCGAAGTTGTTGTGGGATCAACCATCCGGTTGTTGATTAACCGGAATATCTGTCTCCGAGGAGAGGTACTTCTACCAAGGAAAATCTTTGAAGGGTGAGCCATTTCTGGCACCCTAGTTGTATTCAGACGCTGCATAATAATAAAACCCTCATATCTGCTGCACCGATTTTCCCGCATTGGGTTTTTCCAGGGACGATTGTCCAAAAATAACGGTGTCCCTTGTGTGATTGTCTCAATTATTTCAGTTGTTGATATGTATATGTGTGAAGGTTGCATTTGTGTTTATTTCGGTATTTATATTAATAAATAACGTGTTAATGGAAAGAACAAGTAGGAGATAATAAACTAGATAATGCAGTAGGGGTTTCTGCTGTGTCAGATTTAGAAATTTCCACAATGGGGCACGACATACTGGCGACTCCGGAGGAATCAAGGACTATAGAATTCATTCTAAGGGCAATCAGTGCCACATTTATCGCTCTGATTCCAAAAAAGGAGCATCCTACAACTTCAGTGGAATTCAGGCCCATTTCCCTTTGTAATGCTATTTATAAGCTAATATCTAAAATCATTGCAAACAGAATGAAATTTTCCTTATCCAAACACATTTCTCCATAACAGTTTGGATTTCTAGATGAGCGATTGATACAGGACGCGGTTGGAATCACTCAAGAATGCCTTCATTCTATCAAGACCCAAAAATTAAATGCCAATATTATGAAGAGCGATCTCAATAAGGCCTATGATTGCATAGATTGGGAGTTCTTGCGATTGGCACTATATAAGATTGGCATCAGTCACTGGAATATAAGATGGATCATGGCATGTGTTGTGACGACAAATTTTTCTATCATCATCAATGGCCTACCCACCACCTTCTTCAAATCATCAAGGGGGTTGCGACAAGGATGTGCCTTGTCTCCATTACTGTTCATAATTGTTATGGATGGATTGAGTTGGAAATTCTCGAAAGCAAGGAATAGGGGTTTGATTAAAGGGATCAACGTTACAGAGGACATATATATTACCCACATGATGTTCATGGATGATTTGCGACTGGGTGGAGAGAATAACAAAGAAGAATGGAGTTAAATTTATGAGATTCTAAATGCATTTGGTAAGGCTATAGGTTTATACATGAACAAAGGTAAATCAATCCTCATCACAGATTCACAGGTTGCAACATTTATTATGGATATTTGTCATATGTTTGAAATTGAAAAGATACAAATAGATGAGGGATTCCATTACCTCGGATATACACTAAAACCTAATAAATACGAAAATAAAGATTGGGAGTGGCTGTTAAGAAAATTTGAGAAGAAATTTTTCTTTTAGCAAAATAAATGGCTTTCCCTAGGGGGTAGACTTACCCTTATCAAATATGTCCTACAGAATTTGTCAGTCTACTAGATGCATTTGTATTTACTGCCAAAGGAAATAATTCATAAGATCGACAAAATTTCGACTAGATTTTTATGGGCGAGTAAAAGCACAGGAAGGAAATACCACCTGGTCCGTTTGTCTTCCATTGCTCAACCCATTCAGAGTGGAGGATGGGGTATTCTGGACACGGAGCACTTTAATATTTCATTGGTCACAAAATCTTGTTGGCGGGCATTATATGGTACAGGTATTTAGCAAAATATCATGAAAAGGAAGTGCATACATCATTTTGATTACACACAGTGGATTAGAGATGGGGCTAAGGTACAAAAGGGTGCATCATTCACTTGGCACAGTATGATGAAAACTAAACAGTGGCTCTTTGCTGGAATGAAATGGAAGATTGGCGATGGTTGTCAGATTCAGGTCAGTTTGGATGATATCAAGGGTATGGATGGTTACCATTCACTTTCTGCCCCACTGATTTATCATTTATCTCAAATGGGTATTACCCATATCTAGCAGGTGGCAGCTGAACTAAACAACACCTTGGGTACACGCACGTGGCAAAGTGCGGTTTCTATGGGACTGTCGGGGAGTTGGGTATAGAATGGAAGGATTACATCCAATGTTTAAATCAAACTGGAGCCTTTATGTCCGAAGTAGAGGATAAATTGTGTTGGGTGGGCACACTTGAAAAGGGACAGATTGTTGTCAAGGATATATATTCCAGATTTCCTGTAGATACATTTGATGAAAGGTTCCAGTGGTTCCAACAAATATGGTATTGGGACATACCCGTGAAGCTGAAATGTTTCAATTGGCTCGTCCTCCACAACAGAGTGCTCACTTGGGACATATTAATACATAGAGTACAACAAGGACCAAGCATTTGTTCCATATGTTGGGCAGCCATGGAGAACTCTCTTCATCTATTTATAAAATGTCCATTTGCAAGTGCTATTTGGGATGGAGTAATGTCACTACTATTGAAATTTCTAAGTCTATCCATTAGAAATTTAATTTGTATTCTTCTGGTTTATTTCTTCTGCTTGTTAATTACTGTTGACAACTACGTGTCAACGACCCATAGCAGTACACCTCCTTTTTTGCAAAAGGGATAGTGCCTGAACGATGTGTCCATGTCGTTCAGCTTTCATCATCAACCTGATTGTCATGTTATAATGTAAACCCATTTTGCATGTATATGATGTAAATAATCTTAGCAGATCTATGTCATGTATGTAATTGCCTAGGTAAACCTATTTTTCTGGTGACGATCTACATTCCGGGAGGTTTTTTGTCTTACCGATCCATTCTCGGATGGTCGGCAGAGTTTTCCTTCAGCCTTACCCCAAAGCTGGAATGAATTTTGTCACTTAGATTTTAGGCGAATCCTAGTGTTATAGATCGAGTTTATGTAAAAGTGATTTGGGAATAATCCTAACTATTTGGTTAGGTTATTTTATTACAAATTGCTTGGTCTGATGGATTATATTTGTGTCACAGAAATGGGTAGTCTATGAGGGTCTATTTCAGATGGGCTTTTTCCCTTGTGATGTAAAAGATATGAAAATTATGATGTAAAGTGTCTTAAGGGTTGGAAAAATATTTTATCCCCTCATAAGTTAATTAATTAAATTTTATGCCAAAATTTAATTAAAATCCTAAGCTAGAAATTTAATTAATTCTAGGTCCTACGTAAATTTAAATTCTCTGAAGGCAAAATTCGTCAATCCTTAAAAACTAAATTTTAAGAGGTCTGAAGACTAAGGTAAATTGATTATTTTGCTAAATTTTAAGCCTTTAGTCCCTCGGGTTAAGTCAAAGTCAAAATTTTGAGAAAATTAATTCAAAATTTTAATTTTTGAATTAATTAAAATGCATTTAATTGATCGAATTTCCTCAAGAATTTAAAATTTCAACGGATGAGATTAAAAGAAATTGTAATCCTCATCTATGATCGAGATTGCGTTGACAAGGATCACTCGAACTAGCCGTTAAAAGATTTATCTTTAAATAGGAGGTCATTTGTCAATTGATCCCTCCGATCTTTGAGTCGTGTGCTAAGTGAAAAGCTCTCTTGTAATCTTTTTATGAACAATAAAGAAAGACTTTGGGGTTAATTTTCATTGGTGTTACTCTTCGTGGAAATACTGTAAGATGTGTCATTTTCATGCATAGATTTCTTTTTAGCCATTGATGATAGCTTTCTAAAGAGTGATTTGAGTACAGATATCTTGCTTAGTCGTTGGGGTTTAAATGATAATTTAAGTTTTGAATATAATAGCAGGTATCTCTATTTATCTGTAATTTTATTATCATTTTCTCGCTCTATTTTAATGGTTATTCAGTTTTGCAAGAAATTCTTGATTTTGTTTAGATCATCGGGCGTTCGGGGAAGTTTTCAATTGGACCAGCCAACTCCCGACTCATATTTTCTAAAGAGCGCAACTTGATTTGATCCCGAGCTTATCATAAGATTTCTATTGGTGATGCATGAAGGGTTTTGAACTCAGTACCTCCTTTAAAATTCAAAAAATTTGATTTTTTCTGTGCTAAATCGGTAGATCTGGCTGTTGAGAGCCTCAGATTATCAGATCTGGGAGCAGAGTTGGACTCACACTCACTAGATCTGATAGATCTGCCATTCATGTACATAGATCTGTAATTATTTTTGGTTTTCTGACTTGGGTTTTTCTGGGATTTTGTATATATCGTTTGGGTGTTTTATTATTGTCGTGCAGCTACAGATCTGAAGAAGAAAACTGTGCAGAGTCCAGATCTAGGCCCTAGAGGATAAGATTTGGATCTCTTGGGTTCATCAACATCATTTTGCAGGAAAATTATCTAGCGTTTTGCATTCCAAGGGTTCTAATTTTTTTTTAAATCTGGAAAATTTTATAAGGGTTCCAATATTCTTAAATCCGGAAATCTTGTGAGGGTTTCAGGGTTTCATTAATGAATCAGAAGCAGAACATATCAACTGAATCAGAAGTTTCTCAGGGTTCATTGAGTTATTGTCCACTAGATTCAGAATTTCTCTTTCAATGAAAAGCTTTCAAAATCGTTTTTGCTACCTAGGGTTTTCAACAGAAAATTTTGGAAATTTTTTGTTTGTTTGTTTGTTGTCTCTGCTACTGAGTTTTTCTTCATCACTGCTAACCCTGCAAAAGAAAACGAAATACGTAGCCATTCCCTCCATTTCTCCTCTGCTCTACCTACAAAACAAATCTGCAACCCTCGCTACTCTCCTGTCCGCAGCTATCCTCCACGCATTCACTGCTCCATACGCTGCCCATCAAATCAGACCTCTCCTCTATACGCAGCTCCCTGCCATATACTTGCTGCCATACTCCATCGCTTATCTCCCTCAACAAACCCCCTCCACACAGCCTCATCCTCCTGTGGGTTGTGGCTCCCTTCTGCGATCTCTCCCTTTCCGCCGCCATCCAACTCCCTCTATCTCACCTGCACACAACAAAACAACAAAAATCCATTCGATTTTCTATTTCTTAACTTTCATTGCTTTAGTATTTTGGTTAGGGTTAGCATATGTATATTTTTTAGTTTCATTAAATTTTAACTTAAGTTTGATTTTTGGTTTTGGATTTCGGGTTAGCATATGTATATTTTTTTAGTTTCATTAAATTTTAACTTAGGTTTGATTGTATTCTTTGGTTTTGGATTTCTTTTTATTATTTTTATTTTCTTATTTCGATTCGATTTTGTTTTGATTTTATACTTTTATTTCATTCTTTGATTTTATTTTGTTTCATATTTTTTTAATTTCTTTTTATGATTTTTTTTTTTATTCACATTTAAAAAACTTAAAAACTTCTAAATCATAAAAATATAAAACAATCTAAAAAAATCCAAAACATTAAAAAATTTCTAAAAAATCTAAAAATCCTAAAAATTAAAAATTCTAAAAATCTAAAAATTTTTTTTTTTTCAAATCTAAAATTCTCTGGTAACGAAGGAATTAAATCAAAGGGATTCACGCGTTCATATTAAAAATTTAATTTTAATGTGGCCTATGGCCCATTAAAATTTTAATTTATTAATCCTTTGATTCGTTTTACTTCCGTCACATTAAAAGAAAGATTTTGATTTCTTCAGTTACCATTAAAGTTATTGCCTAAGGAATAATTAAAATTAAAATTTGAAGTTCCTTAGTGTTATTTGGTGATTAAATGCATTTTTTATATTTCTCTATTGTCAAGTGCGATTAATGTTTCAAAATTTATATTGGCGATAGGAGAAAGTTAATTAAATCTAGATCTGGGCCATTAAGTGAAAATTATTTTAAATCTAGAATCTCTTGCATGTTAAAGTTTTGGGCATTTACATTAATTGTTCATGATCGTCGCTTTGCCACATCTATAAGTTTTCTCTGGATGACTTGTTATTACTTAGTCTATGGTTAATTCAATATAAAAGGCACTGGTCTGTAGTCATTTATATCTTGTAATTGTGTCTTATCTTAATCCATCTATCGTAATTGACCGAGACTTGCTTTAAATTCATCAAGTTGTTCATCATTAAAATCTCCTAGAGCCCGTGTTCCACAGGTTATCCTCATCCATTTACCTTAGGGACTACCCCCCTTGACTTGTCTAGGAGAGAGTCTAAACGGAGTGAGTAAGGATTAAGAGTGACAACCCTTACACTGAGCGTTGTCGGGGTGCCTAGACACTTTGTGCGACAACAATTACGAAAAAGTTATTTAAAACATATAAATAACAAAATGAACACAATACAGTCTCAACATCTACAGATCAATAGCTAAAAGAAAACAAACACACAAGTGACACCGTTATTTTTGGACAACTCATCCCCGAAAAACCCAATGCAGGAAAACCAGTGCAGCAATTATGAGGGTTTATTATTATGCAGTATATCCTTGAGTACAACTGGGTGCCAAACTGGCTCACCTGACAGAGAAAAATAACTGGCAGTAATACCTCTCTATTCGGAAGCAAGTATTCAGAAAACCTACCCCACGAAACCCTCTCCAGCAACACTGAAGCACTGCGTCAGCCCTCCTAGCCTCTGCGTCAGCCTCAGAACCCTCTGCGTCAACCCTCTAAGGCACTGCGCAGCCTCTGGGACCCTCTGCGTCACTCTTGTTGCCCTCTGCGTGGATGACGCAGGCCCTCTGGCCTCTGCACTGTCTCTGCTAGGTTTTGCGTGGCCTGCTCTGGCTTTTGCATCTGCCTCTCTGCCTCTGCGCTAGTCTCTCGGCACTATCTCTGCCTCTCTATCCAGTACTCACTGCCCCTCGTTGTTGATCACTAATTCGACTTTACTTAGCAAACCCCGCTCTAGTAAATCGAATGACTGATCACTCTAGTGTCTCTCCAACTGACCCTCAAGCCTCCTCTATTACTTTTTTTGTTGAGTCTTCAACGGCCGAGATTACATCTCTAATCAACGGCTAAGATTAGATTTGGCTTGATCCATGTCATTTGGAACCTTCTCACCCAATTTTATATTAATACCCATTAATATTTTATTTTTCCTAAGTTTAGACTTAGGAACTCCATTAAAAATATTAATTATTTTAATATCTCCTTAACCGGGTAGAATCTGCCCAAGCCATTTCTAGGTCTTGGAGATCTCATGTGCTTTAGTGTTGATCTGGGGTACCATCGGATGTTCTCTAACCACGAAATTTGGTGGAGAGGTTACGGCACATGAAATCTCCAATACCCAAAAAGGGTTTGGGCAGATTCTAAACAGTTCAGGACATATCAAATAATTAATATTTTTAATGGGGTCCCTAACTCTAAACTTAGGGAAATTAAAATATTAATGTGGATTAATATAAAACTGTGTTAGAATGGTCCAAAAGACATGGATCAAGCCAGATCTAATCTTAGCCATTGATTAGGGACTTAATCTCGGCTGTTGATATGTCAACGAGAAAAGTATAAGAGGGGGCTTGAGGGTCACTCGGAGAATACACCAGAGTGATCAGTCATTTTGTTCTCTAGAGTGGGATTTGCTAAGAGAGATAGAATCAGTGATCAAAGTTGCAGCTGAGGGGCATTGAGTACAAAGAGACCGAGAGGCAGAGATAGTGCCGGGAGAGCAGCGCAAGACCCAGAGCGAGTGACACAAACGCAGTCGGGGCTCACGCAGGGCCACGCAGAGGCATCTGGGAGCTGCGCAGTGCTTCAGAGAGGCCAATGTTGCTAACGCAGAGACCAGAAGGCTGATGCAGGGCCTCCTGAGGCTAACATAGACCCATTCAGGGTGATGCAAGGCCAGCGCTGGACAGAGAGAGGCTGACACAGTCCAAAAAGGCATACGTTGAGGTTTCTGGGGCAGATTAGAGCTAAGGAGCTGCTGGAAGGTTTATCCGAGGTTCACCTGGGACATTTGTCTCAAACTGAGAGGTACTACTGCCAAGGAAATTCTTTGTTGGGTAAGCCAGATTTGGCACCCAAATTGTACTCTGAATTGCTTAATAAGAATACCCTCACATATCTGCACCGGCTTTCCCACATTGGGTTTTTCCGGGGACATTGGTCCAAAAATAACAGTGTCATTTGGTGTGATTGTTTCTATTTCTTTCAGTTGTTGACCTGTAATATGTTGAGAATGCACTAGTGTTTATTTTCAGTATTTACATTGTAAATAACTTGTTAAGTAACAAAACAAGTAGGTAGGAATAAATTAGTAAAGTGCATGGAAGGTTTCTAACTAGTAGACTTAGAAACTTCAACATGGTATCATAGTTGATTGCAGATCATAGGAGAACTGAAGACATCAGCCGAGCGGAGCACTAGCAGCAGAAAACAGTTGTCCCGAGGTGACAAAAGTTGTTTCTAGCAGAGCAGCAACAAGGGAAGGGTGACGCAGTGATTACGTCATCAAGGGTGAGCCAGGAAGAGACAGCGCAGAGGCCAAGAGGAGGGAGTTGCTACCGAGGGTTTCTAGCCGAGAAATCTGGATCAGTGGTGTGGTTGCACAGACAATCAGAGTAAGGGGCATCTCGACATCGGCGGAGGATTTCCAAGAGGGAAATTGAGACTCAGAGGGAGTCAGATCGAGAACTTCTAGAAGGGGAGTAGAAGAGCATCATGGCACTACATGAAGTAAGAGACCAAGACAGGCTGGACGGAGCGTCGAACTTCGTAGTCTGGAAGGCCAAAATCTTATCCGTACTTGACAGAAATCGTGTCAAGCACTTCGCCTTGAAGACAATAGCTATCCCAGTCGACCCAGCTGAGAACGACAAGTACGAGGAGACAATGGCGAGGGCCAAGAGCATCATCCTTGACGGGGTCAAGGATCATGTAGTCCCACACATTACCGAGAAGGAAACAACAAATGAGATGTGGGAGGCCCTAAAGAAGTTGTACCAGCATACTTCTGTGCAGAGAAGGATGTTACTAGAGAATCAGCTGAGGTCATATCAGATGAAGAAGGGAGAACCGATTGACACCTTCCTCAGAGGATTGAATGAAATCTGAGATCAGTTGATTGCGATAGAAGCCACGCTGGATCAGGAATTGATGGTGAGGACAGCCCTGAATGCAGTCTCGGAAGATTGGGAGGTATTTGTCCAGAGTATAATGGGCAGAGGGACACTTACACCTTGGGATGAGATGTGGGCGGCTCTTCGCCAAGAAGAGATTAGACGGCAGAAGGTGGGAATCAACAGCAAGGGGATCAGAGTCGAGCAAGAGGAGGAGGATGTTGCCCTAGCATCTGAGGGAAAGCAAGAAAAGCGGAAGAAGAAGGATCTCTCCAAGATCAAGTGCTTCCACTGTGGGGAGTTGGGTCATTATGCGACCTAGTGTCCAGTGAAGAAGAGTAAGGGAGAGTCTTCCGAAACTAAGGCAGCGCCAGCAAGGAGAGAGAAGAAAGTGGAGACAGACGATGACTGTGCCATGAGTGACACACGCACCACATGAGTGGAAGTGGGGAGACATCAAGCAGTAGTCAGGTGGACTACAGGCGATGAGGGGCAGGATCCTCAAGGTACCCAGCCTCTTGGATTAGACCTTGCTACGGGAGCCCCGAAGAGGAGTAGCAGGACTAGTTGAGTCGGGTAGAGATGGATGCGGATGAAGCGGCAGAGAGAGCTACAGTGCAAGAGTCCTGAGACAACACGAGGCTAGCAGGTTGCAACAGTGCAAGAGGCACGGGAGTGTTGCACCAGTGCAAGATGGCACAGAGAGGTGTGCAACGGTGTGAGATGCAGGGAGTTGTTGCAGCGACGCAGAGGTCAGAGAGGGAGCACTTGTCAGCGGCAAAGGGAGCTTTAGCATCAGGAGGGTCTCTAGCCCAACAGAGAGGTCAGAGTTGGGAGATCAGTTACTTACTTCTCAGTAACTGAGTTGCAGTGCAACAGTGGGCAGCATGATGAAAGGAGTTGCAGTGCGGATGCAGTGTTGGGAGAAAGGACTAGCAACATCACGGATGCAGAGGGAGCTGTCGCACAGATGCAGCAGTGGCAGTGGCAGAACCATGGGCAGTAGTACAGGATACAATAATGCAGAGGATGGTGGGCAACATGCCTAGCATTAGGATAGGGACCGATGCCGGATGAGCAGAGTAATACTCAGTGAGGAATATTGCTGGAGCACAGTCCTTGCTAAGAGGGAGTGTTGATTTGGGTAGCATCGGATGTGCTGTAGCCACGAAATTTGGTGGAGAGGTTAGGGCAGATGAGATCTCCAGTACCCAGAAAGGATTTGGGCAGATTCTAAACAGTTCAGGGGATATTAAAATAATTGATATTTTTAATGGGGTCCCTAAGTCTAAACTTAGGGAAATTAAAATATTAATGTCGATTATTATAAAACTGTGTTAGAATGGTCCAAAGACATGGGTCAAGCTAGATCTAATCTTAGTCGTTGATTTGGACTTAATCTCGATCGTTGATATGTCAACGAGAAAAGTATAAGAGGGGGCTTGAGGGTCACTTGGAGACCAGAGTGATCAGTCATTCTATTCTCTAAAGCGGGATTTGCTAAGAGAGATAGAATCAGTGACCGGAGTTGCAGCTGAGGGGAATTGAGTACAAAGAGACGGAGAGGCACAGATAGTGTCGGGAGAGCAGCGCAAGAGCTAGAGAAAGTGACACAGTAGCAACCGGGGCTCACGCAGGGCCACACAGAGGCAATCGGGAGTTGCGCAGTGCTTCAAAGAGGCCAGCGTTGCTAACGTAGAGGGCCAGAAGGATGACGCAGACCCATTCAGGGAGACGCAGGGCCAACGCTGGGTAGAGAGAGGCTAACACAATCCAGAAAGGCAAACGTTGGGGTTTCTAGGGCAGATTGGAGCTGTGGAGATGCCGAAAGGTTTATTCGGGGTTTCAACCCGAACATTTGTCTCAAATTGAGAGGTACTACTACCAAAGAAATTCTCTGTTGGGTAAGGCGGATTTGGCACCCAGATTGTACTCTGAATTGCTTAATAAGAAAACCCTCAGATCGTTGTGCCGGTTTTCCCACATTGGGTTTTTCCGGGGACATTGGTCCAAAAATAACGGTGTCATTTGGTGTGATCGTTTCTATTTCCTTCAGTTGTTTATCTGTAATATGTTGAACATGCACTAGTGTTTATTTTCAGTATTTACATTGTAAATAACTTGTTAAGTAACAGAACAAGCAGGTAGGAATAAATCAGTAAAGTGCATGGAGGGTTTCTAACTAGTAGACTTAGAAACTTCAACATTAAGCCTCTCCACCAATTTTCATGGCTAGAGCACATACAATGCTACCCCAAATCAACACTCCCTCCTAGTGAGGACTATGCTCTAGTAATACTCCACACTGAGCATCACCCTGATTATACAACACAGGTACCTGTGTTGATGCTAGACCTCCCCGCCCAACATCCTCTGCACTACTGCATCCTGTACTGTTGCACATGACTCTGCCACTGCCACTGTTGCATCTGTACGGCGACTCCCTCTACATCCGTGCAACTGCTGGTCCTTTCTCCCAACACTGCATCTGCACTACAACCCCCTCTCATCATGCTGCATTATGCTACTGCTTACTCCTACTGCACTGCAACTCAGTTACTAAGAAGTAACTAACTGATTCACCCAACTACTAACATCCCTGTCAGGCTAGAAACACTCTCGATGCTGAAGCTCTCTTTGTCGCTATACTGTGCTCCCTCTACTGCCTCGGCGCTGCTGAAACACCTCTGTACCACTCGTACCGCTGCAAACATCTATGTGCCATCCTGCACTGCTGCAACCTCCTCTGTGCCTCTCGCACTACTGTAACCCTCTTTGCGCTGCATGGGACTTCTACACTTCTAACACTCTTTGTCGCTTTATCCGCATCTATTTCTACCGACATCCACCATCCTGCTACTCTCACTTCGGGGCTCCCATAGCCAAGTATAATCCAAGAGTTTGGGTACCTCAAGGATCCTGCCCCTCATCGCCTGTAGTCCTCTTGACTACAACTCGATGTCTCCCCACCTCTTCTCTAGAGGTACATGAGCACTCATGGCATAATCATCATCCTCCTCTACCTCCTTTTTCGTCTTTGATGGCGTTGCCTTGGAGTCAGACGCCTCTCCCTTGTTCCTCTTCCTCGGACACTGGTTCGCATAATGACCCAGTTCCCCACAGTTGAAGCACTTAACCTTGGAGAGTCCTTTTTCTTCCTCTTCTCCTACTTCCCCGCAAATGCCAAAGATGCATCATCTTCCTCTTCCTTCGTGATCCAGACTCCTTTGCTGCTACTTCCCGTTTTGCTCAACCGTCTAATCTCTTCTTGGCGAAGAGCCGCCCACAATTCTTCCCAATCTGGAACATTCACCCTGCCTAGTATGCTTTGGACAAATGTCTCCCACTCCTCAGAGACTGCGTTTAGTGCGGTCCTCACCATCAGCTCCTGATCCGGTGTGGCCCCTATGGAAGTCAATTGGTCCCAGATCTCCTTCAACCGACCAAGGAAGTGATCTACATGCTCCCGCTTCTACATCTGGTATGATCTCAGTTGATTCTCAAGTAACATCTTCCTCTGCACGAAAGCATGATGGTACAACATCTTCAAGGTGTCCCACATTTCCTTTGTCGTATCCTTCTCAGCAATATGTTGGACCACATGATCTTTGACCCCATCAAGGATGATGCATTTCGCCTTGGCCATTGCCTCCTCGTATTTCTCAATATCAGCCGGATCAACTGGGATAGCCATTGTTCTCAAGGCGGAGGCCCTGATCGATGTCTATCTAGAATGGACAGGATCCTGGCCTTCTAGACCACAAAGTTGGACGCCCCGTCCAACCTGTCCTAATCCCTCAGCCCATTCATGGCCATCTTTCTGCTCTTCTAGTCGACTCCTCCGAGTCTCTCTACTTCCCTCCAGAAGTTCTCTCTTCAACTCCTGCTGAGTCTCTCTACTTCCCGCCTGGAAGTTCTCTGCTAGACTCCCTCTGAGTCACGATTTCCCTTCTGGAAATCCTTCTGCCAATCGTCAAGTCGCACCTCTCCGATATTTTGTGCACCTACAACATTGATCCGAATTCCTTGGCTAGAAATTTGCCTCGGTAGCGACTCCCTCTACCTTGGTTTTGCCCTGTTAGGTACTTTTCTGCCCACAGCACCCCACCAACTTCACTCCCGCAAAATGCCCACAGCTTCCTATGCCCCAACAACTAAAGGACTAAGCCTCTAGGTTCTGCGCAATCCCAAAACTGGCAAAAGTGCTCCCTCAACCAACTACGTCAACCCTCCTGGTCTCTGCGTGAGCCTCTTTCTACCCTCCTCAGCCTCTGCGCTGGCCTTTCTCTGGCCCAAACTAATGACGCAGCCCCTGTGCATCAACCCTTCTTCTGTCTCTTTCTGCAAGGATCAGCTTCTGTCACTCGGGATAGCTGATTCTGCTGCAAATGCTCTGCTTCAGCTGATGCCTTCAGCTCTCCTGTGATCTACAACCACGCTCTGATACCATGTTGAAATTTCTAAGTCTATCCGTTAGAAATTTAATCTGTATTCTTCTGGTTTATTTCTTCTACTTGTTAATTATGAACAGGTTATTCAAAACATATAAATAACGAAATAAACACAATACAGCCTCAACTATCTACAGATCAACAGCTGAAAGAAAACAAACACACAAGTGACACCGTTATTTTTGGACAACTTGTCCCCAGAAAAACCAAATGCGAGAAAACCGATGCAGCAATTATGCAGTATATCCTTGAGTACAATTGGGTGCCAAACTGGCTCACCCGACAGAGAAAAATAATTGGCAGTAATACCTCTCTATTCGGAAGCAGGTATTTAGAAAACCTGCCCCACGAAACCCTCTCCAACAACACTGAAGCACTACGTCAGCCCTCTTGGCCTCTGCGTCAGTGTCAGAACCCTCTACGTCAGCCCTCTGAGGCACTGCATGGCCTCTAGGACCCTCTACGTCACTCATGCTGCCCTCTGCATGGATGATGCAGGCCCTCTGGCCTCTACGCTATCTTTGCTGGGTTCTGCGTGGCCTGCTCTGGCTTCTGCGTCCGCCTCTCTGCCTCTACGCTCTCAACACTATATCTGCCTCTCTGTCCAGTACTCACTGCCCCTCAATGCTGATCACTCATTCGACTTTACTTAGCAACCCCGCTCTAGTAAATCAAATGACTCATCACTCTGTGTCTCTCCAACTGACCCTCAAGGCTCCTCTTATACTTTTTCTGTTGAGTTTTCAACGGTCAAGATTACATCTCTAATCAATGGCTAAGATTAGATTTGGCTTGATCCTTGTCATTTGGAACCTTCTAACCCAGTTTTATATTAATACCCATTAATATTTTATTTTCCTAAGTTTAGACTTAGGAACTCCATTAAAAATATTAATTATTTTAATATCTCCTTAACCAGGTAGAATCTGCCCAAACCATTTATGGGTCTTGGAGATCTCATGTGCTTTAGCCTCTCCACCAATTTTCATGGCTAGATCACATCCGATGCTACCCCAAATCAACAACTACTCAACATCAAAGGTAGGTGGCAACAGGGATCGATCAAGGGAGTTCTATCTTCTTGGTTCAACACACATAAACAACACTCCACTTTACCATTCTATATATTCTGGGGGATATGGAGATGCAGAAACAAAAAGCTCTTTGAGGAGCAAGGACTAAACATTAGGACAACTATTACTAAGACTAATGCATACTATGAGGAGATTGGACCAATTATTAGAAAAGACCACAAAGGTAATCCCAAGTATATTGATATTTGGAGTAAAATATCAATGGGTTTCTTTGATGGGGCGTGCTTACAAACGAAATGTGGATGCGGGGCATATATTGTATTGGAACCTGGTAAGTTTTATCACTTTTGGTGGGAAGGAGGAAGTGGCACAAACAATCGGGCAAAAATCATAGCATTATGGGGGACACTACTATGTGCAAAATGGTTGGGTATTGAGACCATAAAGATATTCGAGGACTCAAAAAGTGTCATTGAATGGGTACAGGGATACACTCAATCAATCCTATCAATCTTTCTGCATGGATGAGGCATATCCAAATTCTGGAATAGTCCCTTCGACAAATTTCACATAGGCATGTGTACCAAGAACAGAATGGGGTTGCAGACATGTTATCAAAAAGGGGCATTACAACAGAAATAGGTTTGATTTACTTTCATGCTTTCCAGTAGGGTGCAGTAATAAGAGAGGAGAAGTGGCACTTCAAGAGCAGAGCGATTTGGTTAAAGGTGGGGGATGAGAACTCAAAGTTCTTCCAACAATACACCAGGGGGAGGAAATCTATTAATACCATCTGGGCACTGCGAGATCAAACTGGCAGGGAGGCTAGCACTTTCAATCAGCTAGCTAATATGGGAATTCAACATTTCTCTCACATTTCAAGGCGCCTAAGGAAGCCTCCATAGCTAAGATTTTCCGTATTGCAGAGGTTTTTCCTAGATTTGTTGAGGCGGAAGAGGCGGTGGCCTTAAATGATCCTGTATCGGTAGGGGAAATGGAAGCTGCTTTGAAATGCTTCAAAAGGGACAAGAGTTCGGGCCCAGACGGGTGGCCCATGGAATTCTACGTTACCTTTCTCAAGCTCATTGGACTTGATCTACTCTTGACCATTGAGGATTGCAGAATTTCTAGCAGGACGTATGAGGGGTTTAACTCGACCTCCCTGGCCCTCATTCCAAAAGCTAATAAGCCCCTATCCTTTGATGATTATCGGCCCATTTCCCTCTGCAACTGTATCTACAAAATTATCTCCAAAATTATTGCTATGCGCCTTAAACCATTCTTATCCAGGATAATATCCAAGGAGCAGTTTGCTTTCCTCAGCCACCGACAGATCCATGAAGCCATAGGGACTACCTAGGAAGGCCTCCACTTGATCAAAATAAAGAAAAAAAGTCTATTATCCTCAAGATCGATCTTTCCAAAGCTTTTGATCATGCAAGTTGGTCCTATCTACAGCTCATCCTCACTCATATCAGCTTCCCTCATTCTTTCATTAACTGGATCATGTGTTGTTTCACTTCTGCATCCTATAGCATACTTGTCAATGGGGCAGCATCGAGCTCTTTCCATGCTGAATGTAATCTGAGACAAGGATGCCCCCTATCCCCTCTGCTTTTTCTTTTGATCACGGATGGTTTAAGTAGATTGTTAAAAAATGCTCCTACAAAAGGTTCTCTGGGAGGGGTTTTGATATCTAATGTGTCATATTTCTCTCATCTATTGTTTGTCGATGATGTACTTATATTCTTAAATCGTTCATTCCGTGATACCTCTTGTTTCAAGAATATTCTATCACTGTTTTGTAAAGCTACAGGTATGGAGCCAAATTATAACAAATCCACCATCATTTTTGTGTCATGCCTCCAAAATGAGGAAAGATATGCTTTACAACAATTTGAATTCGTCAAACAAGAGCTGGAGTCCGGCCTCAAATACCTTGGTTTCAGGCTTAAGCCAAATGGATATCGCATTTCTGATTAGTCTTGGCTTATTGCAAAAATCGAAGGTCGCATAAACATTTGGTAGCAGAGATGGCTCTCCAGGGCTAGCAAACTCACCTTGATAAAATCGGTGTTGGAGGCCATACCAGTTTACTGGATGACTCTTTCCTGGATTCCAAAAGGAATTCTCAACAGGATTCAACAAATTTTTTGTAGGTTCCTATGGCGGGGACAAAATGTGGGGCGGACTTTTGCTTGGGTTCGTTGGGACAGGATTGGGAAACCAAAAAAATGGGGTGGTTGGGGTATAAAGGACCTCCAAAACTTTGCAAGGGCACTGGTGGCCAAGATGGGTTGGCAACTTATCAAGTCTGAGAGCTTATGTAATTGACTGGATACGTAAACCCAGACAGTCTTTATCCGGTGCATCGATTATATGGAAGGCCATTGCTCAGTCTATAAGCATCATCAAGGATGGCTTGGCGTGGCGTATTGGGAATGGCGAGCAGGTTAGATTAGGCACTGACACCTGGTCTGGATGTGGGAATGCACACATTCTCCCTCGGGCTTTGAGACATTTCCTTTATGGGTCCGGTATCACCCAGATTTCCCACATCGCTGAGGCCAGACGCCCTTCCTGGGCTCCGCAGCAATGGCTCGACTCTAGGGTCCTTGGTATTCTAGATAGATGGAGAAGGGTCTGGCATCGTTTCATAAGAGCTCTCGAGGAAGCAAATATCAAAATATCAACGCGGGATGATGAGATTATCTAGGCCTCTGCTCCCCATGGTCGTTATACCCCAAAGGATGGGTATGTTGCCCTTATGAAAGCACAGGAGCCGGGGAATACATGCTGGTGGTGGCGCCCCCTTTGGAAATTAAAAGCTCCACACAAATCGCGGCTATTCATGTGGTGTATCCTTTCGAACAAAGTACCCACAGAGGTAAACCTCATGAGACGTGCTTTTCACGGCCCATCCAGATGTTGCCTCTGCTATACTGACGTTGAGGATATCGATCATTTATTCCTCCAATGTTCTGTTACTATACAAGTATGGTCTCACATTACAAACACCCTCAACATAAAAAAATGGGAGGGCCTAAACATTGTTGAGGCATGGCAACGCTGGTGGACCGAGGCAGCCACACAAAAAGCTAGGAATCTTCCTTTGATTTCTAGTTGGGCCATTTGGTTGAATAGGAATTGTTATATCTTTAATGATGCCCAGACCCATTAGCCTGCCACTTGTAACAATATTGTGGCCACTTACAACCTGATACTAGATGATCTTGACCATCAGCTTACCAAGGTCATCACACCTGAAATTATAGATAAGAGCACTCCTTAGGCTTTTTTTGATGGTTCGGCTCAGACTGTGGGCTGCGGGGGGGGAGTTGTACTCCATATAAATATGCACCTTTCTTTCAAAATCAAAGTGGGATTAGGGCGAGGCACAAACAACTTTGCAGAGCTTAGCAGCCTAAGACACCTTCTTTATTTTGCTTTGGAGCAAAACTGCCACTGGATACAAATTTTTGGCGATTCTCAGCTTGTTATAAATTGGATCAACTTTGCATATCATTGTCACTTGCACACACTCAGGGATTTACTGGATGATTTCATCACTCCAAAATCACAATTTGATTTTATTGTATGCTCTCACATATACAGGGAAAGGAATGAAATCGTTGATCGTCTATCCAAAGAGGCCGCGACGCTGAATAGGAGGCAATGGCTAATTCAGGAATTCAGAGATGGTGCTTTTTTCTAGTTCTTCCATCATCCATTCATTGAATTGGATGGAAACTCTTCGGAATGATCCACATGATCATTCCTCTCATTTTTTGTTTTTTGTTGCTCTACACACTTTATGGACTATGTTTATACCGTCTTTTTCATTTATGTAAATATTATGCTGATATTTGTAAATATTGAACTATGACTGTTTTGATCACTAGTGACTGCATCTCATACATGCTGAAGATACAACATGTAATTTTCTTATCTATTAATGAAAATTGCGCTTTTTTCCCCAAAAAAAGGGTGCAGTAATAAATGAAGGAGCTATTGAGATCCTGTAGCAAAGCAATTCTGTATAAGTGGGGGGAAGAGACACTTCAGAATTAGGGGTAAGCTAATAGATTTTCAAACTAGAATCATAGGGGATAATGGGGATATGATAGGTAAATAGGATTTTGCACTAAGTTTTAATTGAGTAAAATGACAAACAAGTGACATAAATGTTTTTTTTGTGAAGGATGTATATCAGAAACAAACTATTGTAATCACCTTTATTAATGAAAGATGATGTTTTTTTCGACTGAAAAAAACACTAAAGTGCATATTCGTGCCTGGTCATTCCTTATATTGAGGTTTAGTTTACTTTATTTTTTGTTAAAGTTCAAATAATACAAGCAATTAGTAGCTCTGGCCGGTAATGAATTTGAGCAGGTGTCATGAAGAATCCCCAATTAGGCAATAGATTTAATTACTTTTGGTTAACTAGGCGACATCTTGAACTAGTCCCAGTCATGGATTACAAAAATAAAACGTAATTCTAACACAAGGAATACAAATTAGGAGGACCGGACCAACTAACACATAGATTTATAATGTCAAATCCGTCTCTTTTAATCTGTTTGTAGACTTTGGAAATTCGTAATAAAAAAATCAAAATTAGGCCGTGTTGCACAAATATAGGGGCATCTGCTTTGATCTGCAAGATTTTCTGACTAAATTCATACAAACGCGATTCAATTTGATAAAACCTAAACCTCTTACCCTTGTGCATATATCCTTCCAGCTCCAAGAGCATTGTGGCCCACTTCACTGTTACCCATATCATCCTCTGTCGGAAGTCCTACTGCAGGACCATGAGCTTTTATTAGCCTCCATCTATCTGGTTTTCCCTGTAACGCAAGCTACCCATTAGAATGCTTCTGCTAAACAATCTCCACCTTTTTTACTTCACCCAGAGAAACAAAATGCCCTTATAGTCTGGGTGGGGATGAGAGATCTATCAACACTTTGTGCTTGTAGGATAAGGTGTTTTATTATAATCGGTACATTGGGTGAATTGAATATCTAACATAAACCCATGTTAACCTCTGTGAGATAATGCAATTTGAATTAGTAAAGCTCAAGGAAACAGGTGTGTATATATTTATAATGTGTTCCTATGCATTGTAGTCTGGTTCAAATTGGAGTAATTGTTGTGACAATAATTAATCAATGCGCCATTGGTTGTTGTCTAATGATGATTTGGTAATTTGGAGGAATGGCAGGAATTGTTGTCACAATGATGCAATTCAAAGTCAAATCCTATCAGGCATGCTACCTCCTATATGGCTTTGCCAGATGTGTTGTGCGTATTGATATTAAGAAGAACATGAGCAAAAGAACGAATTACTCCCCGCACACACACACTATATTGAAAATGCATCTCTAGAGGTACATATGGATGTGTGCTACTGGTAAAAATCATAGCCAGACCATGTGTAACTCACCTTCTTGAGGAAATCCATGGTGGGAGTCTTTGCGAGGTGAATTGCATTGTATTGGTCTGATATATTCTCGCCCCATCCGTCCAGTACTACCACCGCTACTAGCTTACCTTTCGGGAGCTTAGGGTGGTCGACCAATTTCCATGCTGTTATGCCACTTTCCATATCGATACCAGCAACTTCAAAAACACTACGAAAGTTCTTGGTTGAATGCAAATGAGCAGATGAAATGAAGTGAAAATGGTCGTGGGCGATAAATCAAGGTGGTTCCGACAGTCCGGTTTAATCTAGAGGCTTCTCGAGGGCTCGAATCGCTGCGTTTATCAACTTTATGAAAAGGATATTGACTAGACATTCAAATGTAGTTTGCCACGTTGCATGAGATACATGCGAAGTAATGGTCTCTGTCGTGATGGTTATGGGTTTGACTAGACATTCCAATGTAGTTTGCCACGTTGCATGAGATACATGCGAGGTATTAGAGTCTGTATCGTGATGGTTATGGGTTTGACGTTTTTCCAAAGTATATTGAGTTTAGATGGGCATTGGTCCTAAGGTTGAATGGAAATTTTGTTTATATGAAATATCGTACAAAGGATTAACTTTTAACGCTGTGTAAAACAATAATTTTTAATTTACAAACTATAATTTAAATTCTAATTTTTATAAAATCAGAAAATTAGTGTAGATTTATTTTAAGTATAGATTTATATCAGTTGAGAAAATTAAATTAAATTAAATTAATATATTAAAATTAATGTAGATTTGTTTTATCCTGATCGGGGTGTGTGTCCAAGGATGTATGTCAGAGATGGTTGACAGGTCAATTAAGGGATGGGTACGATCCACCGCATCCCACACGCTCATGGTAATGGGTGTGGTGGCCTCTCGCATGACATTGGACAAAGGGCAATGGAGAAGTGGCAGCCAGTGCCAAGGTAGTGAGAGAGGTGGGAAGGACAGGACAGGAGGAGTGATGGGATAGAGAATGGAGGAAGCAGATTATGAAGGCAGGCAGGGTGGTGGGATGAGCAGAGTTGCTACGGGGAGACGGAGAAACAATGCGGCATACCAGAGGAGAGACCAGCAAAGACATCTTCGCATCGGCACCAGGTATGTTATCTGGCCTCACTCGTCTAATGCAATGATTTCTATGTGTTTCCATGGCGGGGGAATGAGAGAGCAGACCAGGGAGAGGAATTGGGGAATAGATGGGGGAGACCTCTACAAGCTAGGAGGGAAGGGAATTGGGTCTGAGCCAAAAACTGGCACTGCAAGAGATCACCAGGGATGGGACCTTGAGAAACCCCCTGCAATTAAGCAGGCTAGCCGGATTACCAGGGAGGGAGGGGAGAATGTAGATAAGGCAGTGTGAGAGAAGGCAAATGGGAGTGGCAGAGAGGAGCAGAGGACGCATAAGATAGAGGGGCGAGAGAAGGTTATGAGAATGGGAGTATTGGTTATCTGGTTCGAGGGGCGGGCGGTGAGTGTTGTAAGTAAAACTCGAGACGGACACCAGGGCAACACCCCCGAGAGCATAGGAGAGATACGCAAATACCAGAAAGGTGGAGAGGCTAACGCTTGGCAGGTGAGTGGCGCTAATAATTCAGGCAGAGGAGAGCCGCAACACCCTTGGGCAGAGGGGCACTGGGGCAGAGGCAAGTGCAGCTGGAATTGAGAGGGTAGGGGAAGCAGTAGCAACCTGGAATGGCTAGGACACGCACTTCATGTACTAACGTGAATTGTGTGTGAACAGGCTCGCACAGCAGAAGAGATGGCTAGACCAGCCCGTGGAAGAGGGCAAGGATGAAGGGGGAAGGCGCTGCCTTGTGCAGTAGACTCGAGCACCGCGAAACCTAGGCGTGGGAGGAAGTCGGTAGAAAGGCTCACCAGTGAAGCGACAACAGCGTATAGGGTAGGGACAGATGCAGGCATCCGCAAGATTCTAGAAGATTGGGAGGAATAGATCAAGGAGGAGGCGGATTCCGAAGAGGAAATGGAGACCTGGCAAGAGGTAATCCCAGACCCAGGGAATACTAGGAGCAGAGTCACGCAGTTTAAGCAGACTCTCTATTTGTATTGGCTCATGAAGAGCCTTCTGGGGAAGGCCATGGAGCAACTTTCAATGGGGATGGCAATGACCCTCCAGGACATGCCAAACTACAAGAAAGATCTACAGGCCATTCAGTTCCAACTGTGCAAGCAGAACATCCGCCTAGATCGTATTCAAAGGCATATCCCTTGTATTATCAAGTTGGAAGATGCACCAAGAGACTCAGCCGAAGACCCGGCTCCGGTGGACTCAGCCTCAGAAGATCAGAAGGAATAGTCAGGTTCCAGATTGGTTTTTGGTTTTTAGTGGATAACATTTACTTTTTTACTGATGTATGCTTATGATAGACAGAAACTTAGACTCTTATCATGATATAGATGTATATATAGCTTGGGTGGATCGCCTGAAACTATATTATTTTTGGATGGCTTATAAGGAGGATAGGTGGCCAACAAACTTGGTTTCCCATTGGGCAAGTTGAGGCCACCTATCTCATCTATGTGGTGTAAACTTGTCTTATATAAATAGAAAACAGAAGGTCCTGCCAAGCTTTACAAAAAATAAAATGTAGATTTATTTTAAGCACGGATTTAATATGAATTGAGAAGGGTCAAATTTTTTTCAAGGGAAAACTTCTTCGAGAGTGCAAGATATAATGTATAATTTTTCATTGTTTAAATTGTATTTTTTAAAGTCAAGTCTTACTAGTACAACCGGTTGAGGACGGGCCTTGTCAGCAAAGTGACCCACGATCAAACCTCACTAGGCTAGTTGTGCCCTGTGCGAGGATGAGGAGACATGCTAAAAAATCCAGTCAGCTAAGGGTTGGTGTGGCCCAAGCAGGGTGCAAGCCTGGAGTATCACAGACAACTTGACAAACAAAACAAAAAATGCAATTCTTAATGTTATATGGAGTACATAGTTAAACTTGTAAGTCCCAAAAAAACTTGTTGGATTTTGACCAAAAAAAAAGAAGTATATATGTAAAAAATGATCAAACTGTAAAATATTGAAATAGTTTTAACCATAAAAACTTATTTTTTTCAATAACTTTATATGATATATAGATAAAATTTTTAAAACAATGTATATTATATACATAGTTGACATTAAAGTATTTTACATAACATGTGCATTGGGACATTTTGTTAGCCCACATTAAAATGATTTTTTTATTAATATATTTTAAATATAAGCCAATATTAGTTCGTATTAAATTATTTTTTTCATAACCCACATTAAATATTTTATTATATACAACATTAAAATATTTTTTTAATATATTTTTTTCGAGATATAAATATATATGAAGTTGATATAGACATAAATTAATTAACATAGATCTTTAAATAGTTTATTTAAAAAATATTTTTGAAAAGCACAAGGTTTAAACATCTTACTCACAATTTTTATTTTATTTCTAATTACTTTATATGAAATTAGATTAGGTTATATGGACAACTAATTAAACACACATAGCATAGTCATTTTTTGTTTTTATTATAGTTGACATTATTTTTCTATTTAGAGAATATCACACACCTCATTGATTTTAATATCGAGAATGAGCCTTGGAGTTCAACAAAAGTAAATTATTATTTTTTTAGCCAATGAATACAATTGGAAAACAAATTATAATTTGTTAAGAAATTGTTTCCTTAAAAACATCTTTGATAAATAGAATAGACAAATAAAATTAGGGAATATATTTTATTATGATAAATTACATGTTATAACCACTAAAATTCATAATATACATTACACTAATTTTATTTTTTATGTCGTTCATAGTCCTAGAGATTGGTGATCGTTATGTCCATAGAAATATTTGTGCCAAGTAATCTACCTTAAAAGAACCTTCCACATTAACTGAATAAGAAATATTACCAATATCTTTCATTAAATAAACAACAATGGCTCATCTCTTCTCTATGCTCATGAACACCAAGGTCCCGATCATTAAATTTTGGTATATGTCAATGTGACATAGTTTAAAATGTGAGATCGGTGATCGCTACACCTTCGGAAATATTTGTACCAAGCAAATCTACCCGAAAGGATCAATTCCTATCGACTCAACCAAGGTTGACCCCAAGAGTGTCGAGAGAACTGAACCTGCGACCTCTGAAAGCATAGGTATTTTTTATTTTTTTTTCTCGGTAAAAGCTAATTCTATTAAGAAAGTGAAAAATATGTACAGAAATATTACATCCTCAGAGGAGGCCTAAGCCAGTCCTCAGCTAGAAAAGCATGGGTTTTACAGTATAGCCCTTAAATCAAAATTACAATGTAGTCCTGCAGACTAGATTTAGCATTTTTATAATTTTCTTGGCCTGCATTGACGGCCAGTACAAAAAAATCTCCGACATAATCAGATGAAAGAGTAGACCAGTCACCAACCATTAACTTCCAACACAAAACCATAAGAGTAAAAAAACAAAACATATGAGCAAGAGAGCCTTCCGGCAATAAGTTACTGTGCTCAACCAACATGTCCTGGCAACTGTGGCGTGTCCTCCTTTTCCGGGCTGGGGGATGCAAGCCAGGTAACGTAACCATCTTCATCCAGAACTGGCTCGCCATTAGGATGAGTAACCAAGTGCAGAACTCTGAAATATCTGTGAGAGAGACTGCAAAGTAAAGCGTCTTCCTGAGCTGGAGTCGAATGCTGAATTTGTTCCGGAACCAGGGCGTTTTCCTGAGCTGGAGTCATATGCTGAGTTTGTGCCGGAGCCGGTGGGTCTTCTTGCTGATGGTCCATATGATAAACATGTCCGGACAGGTCCCCGAGCAAGATGTTGTCGTCTTGAGAAGGAGCATAATCAAAAGGAGCCGAGCTAGAAGAATTGCCTTCTTCTTCAGAAACAGAAACAGTGAAATTAACTGTCACAATGGGCCTATTAAGCTGGCTCTGGAAAGAGAAGCTTGAGGTCTAAAAAGAGTTATTTGAATGAGACCTATCCGGTTCCGACATCGGAGATGAGGGCGGAATAGATGAAATAGGATCAACAGTCTGAGGCACGGGACGAGCTCGGCCTCCTCTGTTACCAGAATTACTGCCCCTGCGAGGGATGCCTCTTCTACGAATCATGGTTGCGAGGGCAGAGAGCCGATGAAGGCAGATGGAATGAAAATGACCAGGAGCAGAGAGAACTCTGGAAACCTCAGGGCGTCTCCCGTGCCAAACCCAAATGACAATGCGCCAAGACAGAGGCGACTTAGCCCTATATAACCCTGATGCATTGATGCCATAGAGCTGAACCAAAACCTGGAACCAGAGAGTTGTCATAGTCGCCATGCTCTAAATAAATTCAAGCCAACTCCGAGGCTGTAACAGAGTAAATACACTCACCTTGAACCTATTAATTCTACCTACGACCTGTACCCTGTAGTCCGCCGACCTGCCATCCATGGAGCCAGCTGTCTGTCCGTTGAGAATTATCATTGATAGCTGGAGGGAGCACCCGCATCCGGGTGAAAGCATAGGTATTTTAATGATGAGGACTCGATTAATTAAGCTAACCCTTGAGGCTATACTTCACACTATTTATCCATTTATCCATTTATATTATTAAATTAATAAGGAGAACATATAAATCATTTCAAAAAGACTACAAACTCATTCATCTCATTATTAAATAATAAAAATATTCAAATAATAAATTTACTAAATTACATCTATTGTTCATCCAAAAGTCTTTACCACACTCTATAGAATAGGGCATGGATAAATTACCTCCACTCCATTCTTCATACCCATCCACTCTATGTTATATACTCAAATAAGTTGATTGTTATCATATGGGGAGCTTTAGTATTATCGTTATTTATGGTGTGAATATTCAAGTTAAGCTTCCACCATATTTTTTTCATTTTCATTAAGGAGATTAATATTCATAAACAAAAGGAATAATATGCATTAGTAAACTCTCTTTGTGAAGTTCCAAACTAATAGTGTTCATCAAAGTTTCAAATTAATAGTATTCATCAAATCTACAAAAATAACTTTTGCTTTAATACATTCAATGGGATAAGTGATTTTTTACTAACTTTTAACATGATTTTCTAACTCTAGAATTTATATTTAACAATTATATATGGCTTCAATATGCATCCATTTTTTACCAGTTTAATTGACGTACATGTGTTCAATTTAATTCACCTAGATGTGTTCACACGATCTCTCAGTAAGGAAAGATATATTATCTTATAAATGTTTCCCTTTTTTTAATATACTTATTTTCATCATTTTAGATTGTTCATAGCCATTTAATTTTGTATTTTAATTATATTTTATCATTTTGAAAATTAAAATTAGAATAACTAAATATTTTTTCTAATATTTATGGTCATTTTTCATTTTCCTAATTAGTTATTTCATAAATTATATAATAACTTCCCACTTCATACCATTCCATAAATTACTTATTAATTATTTTATTAATTTAGTTTTTAATAATAAACCATACCATATAAATTTAAGCACCTTGTACGTAAATATATTTTTGAAAGAATTCAAAATTTCACTCCTTAAAAAATACAAAATTTTTATATTATACCTTGTAATGTTAGTTATATATTACAACATACTAAATTAAAGTTAAAAATACAAGTTATATATATATATCTATATATATCTATATATATATCTATATATATATATATATATTCTCCTTTTATATTTTGTATTCTTTATGGTTCTATTACTTTGCTTTGTTAAATATTTTGTAGTGAATGGATTGAGGCTTTGATATATTGTATTGTAATGTTGAATCACTTTATTTGTATCTTTATCTTTATTGTATCTAGCATTTTAGTACTGGTTGGGTTACTTGGATTTAATCAAGACTTTTGTAATCAATGAATTTGTCTTTTAAAATAATGTGTTATATTTTTTAAGCATTTTTTCTTATTTGCATTGCTTCTAAGGAGTAATGCTTTGAGTTATATTGCATATGCACTTTGTTTTTACTTAAATTGCATTGATTAATTGTTATGTATTGGTAAATTCTCTTTAACTAGGATCATTATAACAAATGAATTATTTGTTTCTTATTACATAACCACTTTTGTTAGTAACATGCAATATTTTTGGCATTAATGTGTTGAGGAACTCACAACTATGAATCTAGATACCATTAATTAATTGCCACCATTTATATGTGATAGAAGACTCTACAATAATAATTATGATTATGGGTTCACAACCTTCCACATGAATTGAATGAGAAATATTACCAATATCTTTCACTAAATATATAACAATGGCTCATCTCTTCTTTGTGCTCTGGAAGACCCATGTCCCTATCATTACATTTGGGTATATACCAATATGACATAGTTCACAAAGATAAACCTTGATTAACTTATTACTTGAATAAGGTAATTATGAACATAGAATTTAGTGTTTAACATCAAAATTAATAAGTGAGACCTCATTTTATGATGTTTATAATAATGGATTCTATGACATAGGTCATATGGAGTAGGTAGAAATTAGATTGTTTCTTGGTTTTCAGTGCACATAATAGTTTCTCAAGATTTTGTCATTATGTTAAACATAATATTGCAAGCTTTTCTCTCCAACACTCCTTGGGTTGGGCATTATAGGATTGTATATTCAAAACATATAAATTAAAATCTTATGAAGAAGAACCAAGAAAATCCAAAAGAATATGTGTTGGTAATGAGGTAAGCCACCTTGTTGTTACATAGATTTGAAGGTAATGAATATACATTGAATGACTAGCAAAAGTCAAAATATACCTTTAAAAACAAATCAAATTTAAATAAATATAACTTAGTAAATAATTAAAATAAATTAAATATGCTTTAAAAAAATATTATTTTTATACAAATAAAATAAAAATAAATAAAAAATAACTTTTATATTTAATAAAAATGACAAATATAGAATGTCCATTAAAAAAAAATATTTTACACATTTTTAAAAACAAAGAAAAATCAACTATTCATATACCTTTTCTAATCTCCAACATCACATCTTAATAAAAAAAATCATTACATCATTGTAGAAGACATTGACTCTGTCCACTTTATATCAAATTATCACTCTCACTTCTAAAACAAGTAGATATCATGATAAGAATCATATAAATCCACATCCACGTGTAATTCATCCAAATTAAGAACATCATCCAAATTAAGAACATTAACTATCATCCTTAATGTTGGGAATTAAAAATTCATGAAAAAGTAGTAGACCCCAACTTTAGTGAAATTAATTAGGTATTATTCATTCACTATAATTTAAAAAAGAAGAGAAATTGGAGTTTGTTAAGGAAGTGAATGAATGTGGTAAATCTGAGCTTTTTTATGTTTTGGTTTTTTTAGCTCAATTTAATTGTTAAATGTTTTTATTTTTATTTTTAATATTTTTGCAATCAATTTATTTTAAATAGTGTCAAAGGGGTTTTGGATAGATGGTGATTGGGTGCTTTGTCAAGGCACTCCTTGTTATGAAATCACCAGTTTAATTCCCCGCCTCGATTAACCTGTGAACTCTCCACAATTCAAGTGTTCGAAAGGGTCCAGTTTAGATTAGTTTAACAGCTCTACATTTTGAAGGTGGAGTAACGTGTGAACTCTCCACAATTCAAGTGTTCGAAAGGTTTTTGAAGAGGTTAAATCTATTAATGTAATCAAAAAGAGATTTCTACATTTTGAATGTGGATTAACTAGTGAACTCTCCTCAATTCAAGTGTTTGAAGGGTTTTTGAAGAGGTTAAATCTATTTAAGTAATCAAAAAGAGATTTTAAATCACAAAAACATATGATGCAACAATTTTTTTTTTGCCAAATTCCAACCAAAAACTCCAAAAGATAGAATAGTTATACAAGGCCTTCTTATTTACTTACTTTTACCAATAATTTTATTTCATAGGCCAATAAACTTATAAAAGCTAAAAAAATATCATCAATCAACATATATCAACCATATTTATTAATGTAATTATCCTAATTAAATGCTAAAAAAAATCAATATGTTAAAAAAAATTATTATGTGTTTAGATAGAAATAAATTTATGATATATATATTATTAAACCAATAAAATCAATAACAAAGTTATTTATACCAATTTCTCATATTATTTATACCTTATTTATACCAATTTCTGATATTATTTATACCTAATTATAATAATATGCTATATTCTAACATTTTCATTTGCAAATAGTTGGTGAATCTATCTTTCATTAAAGTTACTGAAATTTTTTAAATGTTCACTTCTCTCATTTGTGTTTTCCCTATCTCCAATCCACTTGTGAAAACTCTTGCAACGACTTCATATGCCTCGAAATTTGGCCAATGTTACCCTTTTATACCCATAATTTTGGTTATGCTTCGTGGGACTATTGTGCTTTTGATAAACGCAACCCGTTGGATCCGTGGGACTGGCATGGATCTCCAACGGTAACAAAGTCAAGCAACGGAAAGGCAGGCAACGGACCCCGTGGACAAGCACAGCGACAATCATACACTTGGTGATAGAGACACGCAACGCTTGTTAATCTGTTGAGAGATCGAGACACATGGCATTTGTCGATACGCCGTCGACAGCCGACGAAAGGTCCAAGAGGAACCTCCCGTAAAAGAACGCCTTTGGCTTAAACATGTTTTAATTTATAAATTATTATTTAAAGCACATTTTTATTGTTATATAAAAATGTAATTCAAGGATGAAAATGATAATTAATATCATGAAACTTTTAATTTTACGGAGAAAGAATTGTGAAATTTTGTCAATTATTTATAACAAAAATGTAATTCAAAGATGAAAATGATAATCAGCAGCATGACACTTTTAATTTTAGGGAGAAAGAATTGTGAAATTTTGTCAATTATTCATTTATAAATTTTGATGTATAAATATTTGGTTTCAGGGGATGTTAATCATCATTATTGAATGGGATACTTATAAATTTTGATAAATTGTTGATAAAAATATTATTACGTGGAATATAAATTATATGGCGAGAGTGATGGACATATAATTTCGTGGAGATTAATGTTATTTTCATTTTTTTTAAGTGTTTATATATGGATAAATGAATTGTTTTAGTGAGATTTTTTGGAAGTTTTTTGGTGGGTTTTTCTGATTTAATTTCTCTAAAATTCTACAAGAATTTATTGAAATCACAAGCTTGATGGGTAACCCCTGCAAAATTGAAGTGCCCTAGAGGGTTTTCAAGGTGTTGAATCCATATATACAATAAAAAAAACAGTTTAAATAACACAAATCAAGATTTCACTTTTTTTGTTAGATTATGACATAGGAAAGTCAAAAAAATCACTAAAAACAACTCCTATGGATAAATAGTCATTAAAGTGTAATGTAACAAAAATAATATATAAAAAAAATTAATTAATTTAATTAATTATAATTTTTTAAATACATTAAGGGAGAATTTTAATTATTAACTAAGTTTAATTTGTAAAATTAAAAAAAAAATATTATTTTTTCAATTAAATTTAATTCTAATAAGTCAATATTTGAAATAAGGGGAAAAAGAAATTTGTATTTAGAAATAATTTACACTAAAAATATTTTTCATGAATATTGTGAATTGTCTTAAAACAAATATTACAAAATAATTTATTTAAATATTTATTTTTTCTAATTATTCGTGTTGAAACCAATATTATAAAAGAAGTTGTTTTTTGAATGACTAAAAAAAAAGTTTGAATAAAATGAAATGATATTTTAACCTCCACGAGACTAAAAATAGTTTATGTGACTATTATTTCTCTGATTTCCGTCTTTTGCAATTCAATCATTTTCTTGTTCAAATTGATGATGAATTGACCAAACTTTCCAACAATCCCCTCACTAAAAAGCCAATGCCAAGAAACCGATTCTAGTATATTCCCATAACTTTCTCTGATGTCTTTGAATACATTACATTCCAGAATGAAATGTTTTTCTGAATCCACTACCCCAGACGTGCAAAATGTACACACCCGTTCTTCCCAAGCTTCTTTGGGCCTTTTCCACCATCTTGTTTCACACCGAAGTTGATGCGAGTTGGTTCTTAATTGAGCAATAAGAACCTTTGCCCTCCACGAAATGCTAGCTCCAATGAACTCTTTTTGTTGTAGATCACAATTCCTCAATGTAGTACTTCTTCTTTCTACCCAACTCTTTTCCCCATACCCGTTTACGAAACTTCTCCATAACAAAATCCTTTAGCTCCTTGCTATTTGTGGGACGGGCATTGAGGTAGATATTCCATTTTTGCATCCATATGTAGGTTTGCTTCATCCATGTTTTCTTTCTTTCACTCATGCCATCATTGAAGATAACATTAGGTCATCTACCTACTCCCATTTGCTCAATTCTTTTTAGATATCCTATGAGCTGCACCATATCAATTGCTTCGATGGGAGTTGCTCATGTTTCACTCAACATTACCTCATAAGATACTGAAATTTTTATTTTGAACTTGCTCATGATCAAGCGTTTTTGGATTTTCTCAATTTGTTTCCATTTTGAAACGAGGTGGTGCTAGCCCACAATTCACACCCATATAGCATCACTGGACAAACTAGGAGTCCAAAAAGCATTTTAGTCATTTTCCAATCACATAACTCTAGAGATCATTAAATGTAAGGATCTGCGTCAATAATCCCCATCCCACCACCACATAAAAGATATTTATCATTGATAAATGGTCCTATTAGACTTTTCAACATTATTATCGCCGTATAAATATAAATATAAATTAAATATTTTTTTCCCAATAAAATAATTGTTAGGTCAATGTTATCATACTAAATACCTCAGGTTTATAAGAAAAAAGCCTTTCCCCAGTGAGGACCTTTGACAATTAGGGAGTTGACTGAACTCCTAATTCATTTATTTGATGATACACACGTTAAATAAAAAATATTGTCATGGTTTAACGTTCAGAGTTGAAGTTGGCTTGATATTTTTTCAAATATACTATGACTTCAATAAAGGAGAATTGAGAAGTCCAATTGTGATATGAATCATTCTATGTAATTAAAGAGAGCAAAAAACAAAAAGTATATGAGGATGGGATTATTCATGTAATTTGAGAGTCCTGTACCCATGCACTATTTACATGAATTTAAAAAAGTTCGTTTTTATGTCTTAAAATTTCAAATTAGAATTCATGGAACTAATCTATTGTTTTATTTTTCCTGCAATGGTTATCTTATGACTTTCAAGCTTACAATGGAAATATAAAAGAATCATTGAAAAATAATAAGTAACCAAAACAATAAAGGAAGAAAAACAATCTCAATTCCATTATGCCATTAAAATAAAACAATTAGGTGTAAACAACACTTGGCACTCATCGCTTATGTGCATCTTGACATTTTTGGATGAAAGCTATTTGATATGCCACTATCTAGAGGATCCTACATCCCAACAATAATGATGGCTTCATTATATGCACGTTTAAAAAAATCTAAGACAGTGGGTAAGCTTTCTTGCTTTTGTTGCTATCTTTGCAATGAAGATACACAACAAGAATCTTATGATATTCATTGAACAATGAGCCAACAAGAATTTGGAAAAAAATGAGAATGGGTAAATTCTATAGAAAAAGATACATTCTCGATGAAAAATAGATTAATCACTCGCAGTTTTAAAGTCTTTGAAGATAATTCCATCAAAGTCAAATGTTAAGAGAAAAGGAACAAGGTGAGCTTGTCACTATTAAATCACAAGCCCTTCTCATGAGGCATAAATCCTAAAAGCAAAGGCAAGGTATCAGGCACAACCACAACAATGTCTTTACAATGGATTCAACCTTTTATATCAACCTCTACAACGCATTTTTCATTTATTTTGGCATTATTTACATAACCAATTTTATCCTAATATAGTTTTTTCATTATTCTAGTTTTGTGTCCATTCAAAGTATACCTTGTACACCACTTTGGTTTTCGACAAATATCATAAGGGAATTCATGTCACTTGTGTCATATCAAAAATTGGACTATATCACACAATTGTGATATGGGATTGCATGTCTTTTGGGAATCTATTTTGTCTATCTCCTCCCCATGGAAACCTTCATCGTTAATGGTTCATGACATCGTTAATGGTTCATGACATCTTTAGAAAGATCTTGGAAATAGGCCAATGCTTTTTTATGTCTTTTTTTCCATGATTTCATTCTATATTTATTATCAACATTATGACAACTATTTGCAAGTTATTTCAATTATTGTTGGTGTTATTTAAATTAAATATTTAATTCCTCCTCCATCATAGTGATGTTTTTGGATGTTTGATACTTCTCTTAATCATGTACATTAGTTTTTGTTAAAGAAACTCTTCAAGTACATTCATGACACTAAAAAATTAATATATATGTTCAAAGTTCCTAGGAATGACAGTGCATTCATCCACATTAATTAATGATGTCATAAGCAAATTTCTCATCCTCTATCTCTGTCTCCAAAGAAACCAAATGTATACAATATTTGAAAGATTAATCAAAATCATAACTAACTTTGTCAAATAATTTTTGGTAGCATTATTAAAATATAACATTAATACTTATTTTGATTTGTCATGAAAAACTTTACAAGTATATGGTGAAAACATCTAGAACTTTGGATATTCAAACTAGTAAAACAAATGTCATCATTGAGTCTACCATAAACAACACAAAGATGTCAACATTATCATTGGTTTTCTATTTGATGCTATAACAATTTATTCAAAACACTAACATAAGCTCATCTTTATTTCAGGTTTGTGTGGTCTATTTGCATATAATGGATTGGCTTATTGGAAAACTTAAAATGTAAGTACACTTTTACTATTGACTTTATGTGTATATGAAAGAAATGACCTTGCTCAAAATATTGTAGTGGACCACATACTAAAGAGTGCATGGGAGTGTGTGATGAATATCTCATACATCAACATATTTTATGACCGTGATGAATGTGAGGATGTGGGCATCAAGTCACATTTTATGATATGTGGAATCCTAAATAAAAAATGGTTGGTTGTAAACGCCAACACTTTGAGAGAAAATATTTACAAACATATTATAAAGGCATATATGTGCATCAAGGGCACGATCATTATTGTTCTACCTAAATTACCTTGAAAAAAAGAAGTCAATGTTATTCCTCAAGGAAGATAGATTGAGAGAAAATGACAATGTCATCCTATTAGCAAAGAGGCAATGACCAAGTAAAGTAGAATCTCATAAAATGAACATAAAAATTACTAGGCTCTCAAGGAGTTTAGTAATATTATTGATCATTATATTGTTATGAAATGTGATAATAATGAATTCAGATTGGTAGTATGTAGATGCACATGCAATCGCAATAAAGGATTGGGAAGATATTTCAACACATGCATTACGATATTTAAAGATTTGGAAAAGGATGGCAACATTGAGTATTTCCACAAGCATCTTAAATGTTTTATTAAATCATGTGTCAAGGGTCCACAAAAACATAAACATATGCATATTTGTGATTTACTTAACTTCTATCCCATCCCAACTTTCAAAGAGGATAGAACATGGTGTACAACATGAACGACACAATCTAAAGCCACCCAATCTAATGCTTCCAAATATATATCACAGGAAGAGTTTTTAAAATTGTATTAATTTCCCAAAACCAATTAACATATAATGTGGACATTATTAATCTTTACATAATTTTTTTATTATACTCTTTATATTATTTATTGTCATTATTTTATTAAATAATATATAAATATAAATATTACATGAAATTTCACAATTTTCAAACATTTATTGAAATTAATACCAATATTATCAATTATACTAATCATATATTAAGTTGCATTAACCTTATTTTAGAAAAAACAACACATAAAATCAATTTGATCCATTTATTAAATGTAATATTTCAAATAAGCTACTAAAAATGCAAAACTGAGATATATATGCATAATTATATTTTTAGATAAATATTTATAATTTAATTGGTGAAAAAATAGTTTATTATTTTATCTAGTTTCTTAAACATGTTTTATATTTTCTTTTAAAGTAATAATGAAAATATACATTTTATATATTCATATTATTTAAAATTTCAAAGAAATTTCAATATTATAATATTTATATGAATATTAATAATTCAATTTGTTAAAAGCTAGTTTGTTATTTCATCTAAACATGTTCTAAGTTTTCATATAAAGTAATAATGAAAATATACATTATATATTCATATTATTTAAGACCCAAGGAAATTTCAATATTATAATATTTTATAAATGAGTTATATATATATATATATATTCACTTTTTTTATAAATGAGTTATATATATATATATATATATATATATATATTCACTTTTTTTTATACCTTTATTTAGGTAGATTGTAATTATTTTATCAAACTTGTTTGTATTTTTAATTAGTTTGTAAATATTTCAAAAGAATTTATAAAGTTTTTATAAAATTCAAATATTAAATTGGTTAATGTATAAGATGTGATTATTTTTACATGTTTTTAAATAGAATTATTAGAAATAAAAATTATTTAAAAATATTAAAAACAAAAATTAGGTTGGGCCTGGGTGGTAGCGTGACCAATCTACCCCATGTATAACACATGCAAATTGTTTATGCCTCTTGCATTACGATGTTAATTTTGTCGTCGTTCAAATTTTTATTAGGAGATACCGTGCTCTTTGGATTTTATGGTGTGCTTGGACTCCTTCTCCACCGTTGGTGGGACAATTTTCTCGATTTTGGTAATGATGGGTCTATTTGTAGTGAGAAGACTGTAGAGCTATGGCATGACTCACAACGTTTTCTTGAGATGGGATCACTTGCCTCTTGAAATTCAATGGAAGTGACTAGTGTTTGCATGTACGCTAATTTGGCCTCTAATTCTAGAAGGACTTGCTGCTTGCAAGGGATGTTGGATATTGGACTAGAGTTAGATCTTGGGTGCATAGAGACTCAATATTATGGGACATAGCAGATTCTATGGGAGCTAGAGGTTGAAGTTGTTGGTGGCATCACCCTGCTTTCAGTGCTCACCATTTCGACTTAGACAAAGTGGGCTGGTTTTATCAATTTACAATCTTTTTTTTTTCTCAGTAAAATTAAACTATTTCTATTGAGTAAAATATAGTACAATCAAGAGAGACAAGAAACCGGCTGACCGGAAATGATGAAACTATCAACCTCGGTCCCGGAAAAGGAGTGAACCAGGCATGGAGCTACAACAATTAACTTGAGAGCAAAAAACTGACTTTTACCCCATAGGGGCATTATTCTCAACACGATGTTTTTTCTGTTTCTTTTTATTGACTTTTATCCAGCCATCATAGGGAGAATGAGCTAAAACAACTTGAAGTCTGGAATTTTCCAACAGGGGGATCTCCTTATCTGATTCAGAAGAGGAGGTCTCATGGATGTGCTTCTGGGAGATTGCTGAGACAGTTGTGTGCGCAGGAGTATCAATGGGCGGATCCATCGTCTAAGGCACCTGGTCCGATTCTGCATCACTCTCCTCATCTTCCGAGCTTGAGGAATCAGAGCTCACTGCTGGCGGCAGAGGACAAGGAGCCCAACGCTTGGGTTTGGTCTTTGCAATGTTGCCCTTTTCGCTTTTGTAGGGAGCAATGGGCAAGGATTCTGCAAGTGCCCTGTTAGGTGACAATGGCGGCAACGGAAGGCAGTGTTCTCATAGTCCAGGTTCTGAGTCCAAACAAAATCATTGATCTTGAGATTGATTTGATTTGGCAGTCCCTTGCTTAGATCCAGCTCCACACATATTCTGGCATATGTGTAGAGACCTTGATGTTCCCGCATAGAATCTCCCATTAAAAATCGGCCTAAGGTGTTGCCTATACACCTATAGACTGCTAAATGCCACAGGTGAGCTGGTAAATTTGGAAGTCTGATCCAGACAGGCGCTTTGGTGATGACTGCAGATGCTAGGTCAAAATCTGGGAACCATGGAGTTAAGAAGAGTCCTGATGTACCCATAAACCATGGACCTTCTTCTAAGGCCTGTTCATAGTGCTTAGGATTGTCAAACAAAACTATAAAATATCCTTTTGAGCAGAAACTGACCTTGCAATGGTGAGTCCAGTTGTCATGGATCCAGTCATAAAGGTCCTTCGAGCGTGGCCAAAGGCCGTTGAATCTGCAGATGATGGCCCTTTCAGCAAATTTTTGAAGGTAATCTGCTAGGCCAGGGTGGGAGAGCTCAACAGAGGGAACCTCCTCTAACTTGTCAACCAGGAAAGGCTTGGGTTTGGGAGCCCCAGGGGAAATGGGAATCTCAGAGTGTACTGTATCTTTGTAGGAGAAGGGAGGAGCAGCAAAAGATTGACCTGCAACTCCACCTCTCAAACCAAGGGAAAACACTAAAGAGCTGTTATTTTTTATGCTGTAAGAAGAGAGGGGAAGAGGATCATTGAGTTGTTTACCTTGAAAAAGAAGTCTTTGTAGAGCAGAGGGGATCCCGAATCGGCGTTCCAGTTTTACCTTGAGTTCCTGCACCAGATCTGAAGGGTAGACCCATTGCAGAATGGTCTTGCCTGAGATCTGTGAGATTTGAACCTGATAGGGGGCAGAGAAGTTTTCAAAAGCTTTCTGGTGTGACACAATGCTTGAATTTTTTGGGTTTTCTGTCTCCTGACGAACTGGAGGCGGTGGGGGAGGAAAAGGCTTCTGCAGAAGGAAGCTATCGCTCCAGCCCTGATCCTCTGCTAAGGATAGACCTGCAGATCTGTAGAGGGGACGAATGATCCTTTGCGTCATACAAGCCCCTGCCTCGCTTTTTTGGAGAGGGGCGAGAGAGGCCAACGCTTGGAGCGCGTCCAAGGTCTCTATCCTGAGAGGAAAGTCTGGGCAACTGGCACTGGCATGCGAGTCTTCAGAATGTCTGCCATGGTCACCAACAGGCCGGAGGAGAAGCCAGCCATCAGTTGAGGACGTAAGCGCTAGTGCTGCAGAGTGTGGGTTTTGCCTAACATTGGGAGCTGGTGCGGGATCAGCCACAGTCTGTAACTCAAGCCTACTCGGCGCTGAAACTCCAGCAGAGAGAGCCGCTGTACCGTGATAAATGCTGAGGTTACCTGCATAAAGAGCTGCATAGGGGCAAAAGAGATCCTTGAAAAGCTGAATCTGTCGCTGTTTCTCTGAGTGATGCATCTGCCTTTGCAGAACCTCATAGCATGGGTAGAGCGGAGCACCAAATGCAGGGACAGTGTCATTCGAGGCACTCTGGTGCGGCGCGTGAGTTGCAGAGGAAGGAGCCACCGACAAAACCCTAGTCTCCATTTCGTTCTCTGTTCTTTCAGACTCCTAAGGAATATTACAAAATAATCATCAATTTACAATCTTAATTTCCTAGCTCATTTATATTTTTCTATGGCTCTGAGTTTTTGTGGTGTAAGCATGGTGGTTCTAGGTTAACTTCCACGAGGGTGTGCTATGCCCTGCACTTCGGTGTTTCCTAACAAGTGGGTGACCATGCCTAGTGTTTTTCATCTGCGTCTCTAGTTTATTGGTCTTCCATTTCTTTCTACCTTGGGTCGTCTAGAATCCCTATTATTGCCTAGCCTTTCTTATATTTGGGCCTTCTTAGTTTCATCCCTCTTAGTCCTAGTCTATTGTGAGATAGTTGCCTTGATTGGTTTTCCCCCATGGGTGCAACATGCCCCGACAACATACGCGCAATCTCTAGGGTGGAGGTAGAGGTACCCAGGGCCAACCACATGCCCAAGCCCAAGCCCATGAAGTTGTAGTTATCTTTCACTCTAATACACCTTCTAACATTGGTGAAGAAATTTGCTAGCTTGAAGACCTCACCACTCATGACCGTCAAGCATATTCCAGCTGCAAAATCCTAGAGGAGGTAAGCCAATTGGGTTCCTGACCCTGGTCATACTAGAGGAAGATGTAGCGAGTACCTACTCTCCATCACCCTCCACTAGCAAACAAAAACTATCTTGGGAAGGGTCTTGAAAGAGAAGCATGAAGACCGCAATGATATGATCTCTTCTTTGAATGAAATCAAGTAGGTGCATCAATATCAATGCTCTTGTTTGGCTAGCCTAGATGCTCAACTAACTCACCTGGAAAGTCATCTTTAGCGTGAACTTAAACTCCTAATCCTACCAGTGAAAGTGCCTAGGACCCAGCTCTAGTGACTTCTTCATACTCTTAATCACATGATATGTTTTTAATAGCAATTATTTTATTCTCTATGTAGTTCAGTTTATGATAGTTCTAGTAGTTTTACCTAATCTTAAGTTATCAGTCAATGGATCTAGTTTCCCTTGCGGGAGATTGAGACAGATCACTATAAGAACTATGATGCTTGGAATGATGTATTTTGAAATTTTGAGGCAAGGCAAACTTAATTTACAAAATATATAAATAAAAATTCTTCCCAATGGATTGGCCCACTCCATAAATAAACAAGTTTCATTTGAAATATATCGGAACATTGGTCATTCTTTGTTTCATAAGCCACTTGCACTAAAGTCGAATGGCATGCATTTCTTGCTATTTTAAAAGTGGTGCTACTAAAGATGTTGTGGACCTTAAGATATAATCTCTAACCTAGTTCTTTCTAAGGACTCCTTCTTGTATGGTTCTCCCATTAACAATCATAACACATATTGTGCCTTGATCAAAGTACGTAAAAAATATCAGTCATCTTAAAGCAGTTGAATGCATGGGATTTCATGAATTGATTTGGTGGGATCATATAGTGTATCGTCTAAGTGAAATATATGATTGGTAATTTCACTACTTGGTAAACGTACAAACATCTAGTTTAACAAAGCCTCAAAAGCTTAATACCTACATGAAGAAACTAGAAAGCGGACTAGGTACTCAAAAGCTTTGCAATCAAAGGGCCCCATAAACTATCCATTCTTCTCTTATAAGTTTTTCCCATCAATCATTTATTTAAAAAAAATAAAATTACAGTACACCTATTATTATCATTCTATTTAGGTTGATCATGTTAAGTGTATAGACATGTGGAGATCACAATGATTGACTATAAGGTAATGAATTAGGTTACCCCTTAAGTTGGTCGCTGACAAGATCACTATGTTAATAATTTGAAGGAAAATACGACTATAAATCAACTCACTAGGGTGAAAAGGCCAAAAAAAAATACAACAACAAACAAACAAACAAAAGTGAAAAAACAAAAAAAACAAAAAAAAAAGGTGAAAGAGGTGTAATCATGAGATTTATATTTCTCGATATTTTTTAATTTTTTAATATCAATGATTTATTTTTTATTTTTAATATTAATAAATAGAAGAAGAAGTTTGATTTTCTTAATATAATGGTGTATCTAGGGGGATGGAGCGATGGCGGCCAAACCCTAGTTTTCTTTCACCCTAGTTTTTTCTCCTGGTCAAGTTGGCTTCATAACGGGTTGCAGGTGAAATGTTAGGCGGGCACCTCAGGGTCATCAATGGGGTTTTTTTGGCATACTTTTTGACCAGGGTCTTTGGGTATCTATCATTTTCTTGGTGTGGGTCCCCCTACTATAGAGGGGGCATTATACTATTACTTTGTCTAGACCTATTGTTGTCGTTTATTGACTATTGGGTTTTGCAAATAGAGGTGTTTCGAGGCAAGAGTTTATCTATAGCTTTCCTTGTCGATTCCATGGGTTTCAGTGGGGGTCTTGTGTATCTTTCCCAATGTTGAGTTGGAAACGATGACGGTTTCCATGGAGGATGATGAGCATGTGGATTATGATATAGTTACACCGTATAAGGGTACCTATTTTGCGAGTTTGAGGGCTTTCACGGATCGCGGGGAGAGAAGTAGTTGGGTAGCAGGCAGTCTCAAGAGAGGTTTTCCAGCCTTTTCTGGTATGGCATTGTCAGAGTATCATTTGTCAATTGGAGTTCCTCTTTTTCCAATGAGTATCCCCCTTACATCGTTGATTCTTTCTCAAGCTAATTACTTTGTTGGGCCTTTTTCTTCGGGAAATTTCGTGGGTGGTCTCTCTTCCCCAATGATACCTTCCATGAGTTTTGGGCCTTCGTTCTTTCCTAGTCTTATTACGACAGGTTTACTAGTTTCAGGTCCTAATCTTCCATCATACAATGGGGGGTTTACCTCCTTGTTAGCTTGCTCAACGGGTGGGGTTTGTTTGGGGTTTCAGAGGAATTTTCGAACGCACATGTTAATCTAGTTCAAACAAAAGAGGTGTGTGTTGTTACTTCCCTTAGGCTAGGTGTTGGGGCCACAAACGCATAGGTTGGTTTCAAGCCGAGTCTAGTTGGGGGTGATGTGGATGCAACAGGTCATCCCTTACAAAATTTCAACCAGCGTAGAGTGTTACACAGTAATTTGTCACTCTCCTGTCACTCCCCTTTCTTGATCCCGGAGAACCCTAGTAGTGATTATTATGTTATACTTTCATCATGAAACCTATGCTCTTGCATCCCTTGAAGTTTGAAGAAAGTATTCCCCACTCCCTTCAGAACATTTCCAGAGAATCCTTCTTAAAACCCAGTTTTTAAGATCAACGCTCTTTCCCAGTGTCTCACCCGCGCCGATGGCAGAGTTTTACACTGTGACCCACATCGATCGGCGCTACTATTAGCTCAATACCCATTCTGGTCTACTTCTGGAAAGTTTTTATAAAAGGAAATGGAGTTTCACGTCTAGAAACTTCTAGTGGCGATGTGTTGGATGTTTGTTTGGTTGGATAAGGGCCAAGAACTCCATATAAGGTTATTTCCCCCTTAAAAGTGGACCTTCCCAAGGAGATAAGACCTTCTTCCCCCTTGAGTGGATCTCATTCTTATCCTCCTCTCCCTATATAAACCACTTCCTCTTACCCTTTTTGGTTACTAGACACAATACAACACATAGTGAAAGTGGTGGAGAGATAGAACCAGCTGCAAAATTCTGAAATCTTTAGCTTTTGATAGAAGAAGATTAGTCTTAGATGACAAAAGACTAGTCTTTGGTAGCTAAAGCATGAGGAGAGAGAGTTAGAGCTTGGAAGCCATTTCATGTCAAGCTAGAGGAGGAAAAGAGTGTTGAAAAGGTGTGTAGCAGGACTTGGATACCGCAAAGGAGATCTCCAATGTCAAGGCTTCAATTGTATTTCTCTTTGAAGTTTATTTTAATACAGCTAATGGTTTATTTCCTATATTGGGTGTAATATTACATTTGATAGCTTAGAACTCCTTGACCTTTTAAGTAGATTGGATTCGATTTTATGCTATCACGTTTGTTGTTGTTTCTTGCATGTTTGTTTCAGGTACTTGAACGAAAGGAAGCTGGAGCAAGGAAGCAAGATCACCATCAAGTGGATTAGCGTTATAAGAGGTAGGCCCTCTTATTCGATTCTAATCTAAGGAAATTTACATTAGATTGTCTTGTTTGTGGCTAGACCCACTCTCTTGGGCTAAAGGGATTGTCTTTGTCCGTAGAGAGAATTTTCCTACTCCACAAATTGGCGGCTCTACTAGGGAAATACATCTCATTTTCATCACTCTATTTTTTCTACTTCTGTGCCTAGTTTGTTTATTTATGGTCTTTTGGATCTATATTGACCTATTTGAAGTGGTTTTATATTTTTTCTTTGAATCCCTCGATCAACTCTATTTTTGGCCAAACAGTCGCGTCAATTAGGCTTATCAGCGCTAGTTTTAGCCTGACAGTCGTGTTGGTCATGCCGACTAGCACTAGTTTCAGCCCAAAAGTTGTGTCGGTCTCTGAGTTAAGAAAAAAGCATAATTTTTCCCATTCCAGTGCCAGTGTATCTTGACCCTCAGACTCTCTTCTTCCGCCCAGAAGTGACTAGAATGCTTTGTTTGCTAGTTTTGATTGATTGATTGGCTTGAAGTTTCATTGCTTGATTTTTTGAGTTTTTGGATGGTTTATATGACCCTAGGGAATCTAGGTCAATTATAGTTCATTTGTTTGTTTACTCATTGTGTCAAGTTTCTTATTTGTTGCTTCATTTAATCCATCTTTCAGTCGCAACGTCTTCATTGCTTCATTTTCAATTGAATGAGTGAAAGAGTCTCGTTTGTTCTCTTATTTCGAGTGTCTTTTTTTCTCTTTCCGAGCATAGATTACATTGCTTTCCTTGTCGATTGAAGCATTTATGTGTTTGGTTTGTTCGATTCAGGGAATAAGTTGCTTTTAGTTTCATTTATCATGCTTTGGATTTGATTGATGCTTATTTGTTCAGAATTGTGAAATTTTCATTAAAAATGCTCTATGTGAAAGATTCATTTTCATTTTATGAAAAGAAGAACATCATTATAGTTTGCTTAAGCGAAAATATTGCATTAGTAGCATTATTGAGAAGCTAGAATTGCATCATCATAAGCATTGGAAATGAAATGAAACTTGTTTTGTTGTTAAAGGAAGATTAAGTGCATTTAGGACATGTATTAGTGAAAGATTTCATTCTTTGATTGTTGCATTGATTGTGTGCTCTCTATCCCTCAATTAGTGTTAACTTTCATTGAAGAAATATTTCTTTTCTCATATAGCTGCATATAGAATTTTCAGATGACAGTGCTAGGGCCTTGGAATTGAAACCTAATTCAAGATCAATCGTTAAAATTTATTGAATTAACCTAAGGAAGCATTGAAACTTAACGCTCACATTTAGTGGTCGAGGCTAGAGACGTGTTCCGACGTCTTTAAACCTAACAGTTTTTGTTAACTTTAGATAGCTCTAGTATGAACTTGTGCTCTCCGTATATAAAGGGAGACCCCAATAGGTTGCAATCCTTTATCCATAGGAAACAGAGTTTGTCGCCTTGTAAACGTGATACACCGAACACAACATTCGGGGAGATAGCCTGCTCGTACTTTTCGGTTCGTCGGGAGGTATTCTGCAGTTCACGATTACCTGGTAATCCTTTTGCCTAGATTATCTTGAGCAGTCATTTTGATCTTTTTTTAATCTTTAAATTTTAAAAGATCATCGAGCACTTGTCCTTTCGAGCTCGTTAACTCCGAAAGCGAATAGAATCACCTTTCGCTCTTTTCTCGACTCTTAAAATATGAAAAGGAAAAGTTTTGTTTCAATGTCTTAAAATTAACTACCCATGAAATATTCCTGGTTAAAGTTATCTTTATTAGTGATTCTTTAGGGCCGATTCCAATGGCAACATTTACAAAGTCTACCAATCAAGGATTCCCATCAGATGGGAATCATGGTCCTCTTCCTTCTTTTGGAAATGATGGTGCTCCTTATATGGAAACGTTGTCCCTCCCTAGGTTAACCATTGGTTTACCTATCTGGTTATTTTCAACCTCGGTGGTCCCGAGTGTCCCAACTCCTGCCCAGCCATATCCTTCATTTGAACCACATCACGTTGATTCTAAGGTTGACCTCTCACCTTCTTCCCCTATTTCTTCACCTTCCTCTTCTACTTCGCCTGGTGAAAGTTTGAAATCTAGTAACCAGGAGGCTAAGAAGAAGAAGAAGAAGACGAAGAAGAAGAAGTCAGATAAGCGAGAGGCCAACTGTGTAACTGTTACTCCAAATGCACCTCCCGTAGACAAACCTTTTGATCCTCCACGAAAGTTCAGATTCCCTTGCAAGTTGTGTAAGGGTTACCATCTCCTTAAAAACTGTCATGGCATTCTTAGAGTCTTAGAGGTATGGTCTCAAGACCTGAATCGACCATCCCCGTCAACCTCTGGAGATCATGTTGATGTTATACCTTCAGCTAATGATGGTAAGAAGAAGGGACAGATTAGATTCCACTGTAGGTTATTGGAAGGGAAGTATCTTCTTCACCTTTGTCCTCTTATGGATAAACCTTCCAAAATCTTGGAAAACCTTACAGCTCCTCAAGCCCAACTCCCTATTGATTATCAGACTTTCTTCTGACCCTCTCCTAGTTGGTGAAGAGATTGATTTGGATTCAACTCTTGCCCGTCCTACTCTTCCTAAGCATAACTCTTTTCTATTTGTTCCCAAACAACCATTAGTCAAAAAGAGTGGCAACTTGGCGTCGCCTTCAATCGTTCACTCTGTTCCCGAAGAGAGTGATGATCATACTGCTCATGTTATTCTCGTCTCCTAAAATTCTCATGAATCGAAGAGTGACCCTCCCGTCCCGGTTGTTCATGAGAGTCCTTCTCCTATTCCTGTAGAGCATGAAGGGAATCATATGATACCCCCACCAAGTAGTTCTATCGTTTCTTTTGGTTGGAGTCAATTGATTGCATTCTGCCTCCCATCTTATGTGCCTTTCCAGATCACAGTACAAGCCTATAATATGGTAGTACACGACAGTATATTAGATGAAGACGTGTCTGTTAGCATCATGTCTTCTACTACTTGACAAGCTTTGGGTTCCACACAACTTGTGCTTGTCACCCAGAATCTGTTGGCTTTCAACGGAGGAACCAGTCAACCCTTAGGGATCCTTCCGAAGTTCTCTATTACTTTGGAAGGAAAGACCATCTATATAGATGTGATGGTAGTCCAAATTACCTTAGATTTCAATCTTCTCCTTGGACGCGACTATGTTTATGTCATGGGAGCTCTTGTTTCTTCACTTTTCTGTGTGGTTTGTTTTCCACACGAAGGAAGAATAGTGACCATTGATCAATTGTCATTCATTGGTCACCAAGTTCCTCCTATGAAATCGTCATCCCCTATTGGTTCTTGTTTGCAAGTAGTACCCTCCCCACCATAGGTCAATTATGTGTCTACCCGTTCTGTCTCCACATCTGCTGATGATCACATAAATGGCATAATACATTATGTACTGGGGCATTAGAACTTGATCTGTCATTGGTACCAGTTGACATGTATTCCTCCCAGAGCGTGGTTCTTCTGTCTAGTGAGGACCTCTTGGGATCCATGTTATCGTATGGTCCATGAACAGGGAAGGTAGAAAAGTTCCTTTTCTTGTGTCAAGCTCCTTAAAAAATGAAACAAGCACCATGGAGCATAGTTCCTTGTCTTGTGTCAAGCTCCTTAAAAAATGAAACAAGGACTATGGAGCAGAGTTCCTTGTCTTGTGTCAAGCTCCTTAAAAAATGAAACAAGGGATGTGAGCATAGTTCCTTGTCTTGTGTCAAGCTCATTAAAAAATGAATCAAGGAGTCCGAGGACAGTTTCTTTCTGTATCTACCTCATTAAAAAATGAAATAGATGTATGAGGATAGTTATTTTACTATTTCAACCTTGTTAAAAAATGAAACAACTCCCTTTTCTAAATCTAGTCTTTGATTAAGATCTCGTAAAATCCCAGTCGAGTCTTTCCTGGATCTCAAAAGTGAACCTTCATTCCATCCACCTAACTGAATGAAATGAAGCTTGGGGGGCATGTACCTCAATTTGAGTCATTATGTTGGAGGCATGCAAACTTAACTCAAGCATAGTTTGCCTTTGTTTCAAGCTTGTGTAAAAATGAAACCAAACTCAAGCATAGTTTTTTATTTCAAGCTTGTGTAAACATGAAACCGAATTCAAGCAGAGTTCCCCATGGTTCAAGCTTGTGTAAAAATGAATCCATGCCCAATTTTCATATTATGATTGTCATTTTTATCAGCTATTTTTTTGCTAGATGAGCCTTGGTTGTTTCATTCCATCGTCGCCATCTCTTTGGCCGATCATATGCTTTCACTTGGTTGTTTTTCCTTGCCCGAGGAACCACAACAATGAGTGGTTTTGCTAACTAGCCTCTTGACCTTTTAGTGTTTTGAGCAGTTACCCCTTAACCGAAATTTGTTGCTACCCTTTATACCACTCGTTCCTCCAGGACAAGTCGCCTTTAATCTCTTTTTTGACTCCTAAAAAATTGAAAAGATTGTCGAGTATTTTTTCCCTTTTAAACTCGTTAAAGTAAATGAAAGTAGGGAGTCATCTTTGAGCTCTTTTCTGACCCTCAAAATATAAAATATTGTCGAGCTCTTGCCGTTTTGAACTCATTAAAGTAAATGAATCGACATTTACCCAGTATGCGTTTACTCCTTTTTCGGGTTGGGATAAACTATTTACGAAAAAGGAATACCTTAGTCAAACATGACTAGGAGGTTCTCTCGGATATTGTTTTCTACCTTTTTGGGTTCGAGGGACAAATTTACGAAAAGGGACCCTTGGAGTTTTCTTTTTCGTGTCTTTTTCAAACTCTCGAAACATGAAAAAGATTCTGAGTTTCACCTTTGTCAGACTTGTTAAAATATTAAACAACGTAGGACTTGTCATTATGACGAGACCAAGCTTATCCTTCCTAGGGCTCATTAAAATTTACTAGGTAGGATCCATCCGAAGGATGGGTTTATATTACAAGCATATGCTATCCCCTTCAAGCTTGTGTTTCAAAAATAATTGGGGTACTCGCCAGAAATGGTGGGGGGAAATTGGAAGTATTCATCAATTTTATTCTTCACTTGAGGCAGCATGTTGCTCTTGAACATTGACACTCATTTGTTGTTCGTGTCTAGTTTTGGGACATCCTCACTCTGTCACTTTTCTTCCTGGGTTTGGGTTATCTATTTTAAACCTCTCATATGATCTCTGCCATGTCACCATGACCTCTAATCCTATGATGTCAAATGCTGCAAAAATCTGGAGTCGTGTCATCCACATGTTCAAGAGAAGTCTTCCTACATGTACATTGTTTGATCATATGTCACCATCTTGGATTAAGCTCATTCATTTTGCTTCCCATTTTGTGTCGATGATGAAGCATTCATTATGACCTTCCTTCAACAGATCACTTCCTATTGACTTCAGTTCATTATCCAAGAAGTTGATCTAGAAACTCCCCTTTAGTACCTTAGAGCTTGCATGCCTCAATGGCAAGTTCTTCGCACTCGATGACAAGTTCTCATCATTGGCCTTCAATCGAATGATTTCACAGGTGTTTGACTTCAATTCCTTATTCACACTTCATGAATTGTACTGATAGTACCTTGAGAACCATTGACATTATGGGTGGTTTCTCTCGCACTTGTTAACAGTTCACATCATTGGTCAATAATCAAGTCATTTTCTAGCATGTTCGACTCCAACACGTTTATTCACATGTTAGAATTTGTACTTTGATCGAACCATGTTGGAGCGCAAGACCCTGGGCTTAGATAAAAAAAGTCCAGGTTGCGAGGAGTGATGAGTCATTCATGATTATATACATGATTCTTTAGACGGATGGCTGCGACCATGCCGTGGGTATCATTTTGATCCTGCTCAGTCGAATGGTTGCGACCATACCGTGGGTCTTTTCATTTTGATCCTCTCTATGTGGATGGTTGTGCCCATGTTGTGGATCTATTTCATATGATCCCTTCAGTCGGATGGTTGTGTCCATGTCGAGGATCCATGCACATGATCCTTTTCTTGATGGATAGTTGCGCATATACCATGGATTCATGTATTGTTATATGCCTCTCATGTTTATTAGGCATGACTATCAGATTTCATATATGTACATGTATGTTTGAGTTGCAGGTCTTCCGATACTGGTATTCCAAGTCCTCTGATCCAAATGGAAAATGGCATCAACCCATGGTACTCATCCACCCATATTATTCATCGACCCATGGAATTTATCCATGGTATTGTAAATGGCATCCACCCATGGTATTGCAAGTGACATCCACCCATGGTATTCATTCACCCATGGAATTGGCTCGTGGTATTGTGAAATCCACCCATGGTATTCATTCACCCATGGAATTGACCCGTGGTATTGTAACTGAAAAATACTATAAGTAACAAGTCACATTTTGTAAAAGGACAGATTGTCTGCTGGTGAGCTCCAGTATTGTAGCAATAATGCTACAACTGCTGGGGCTTCCTGTCTCTCATTTTATCAACCCGGTAGTTCGTACAAACTTGGAAGCGACGGTGCTATATGCACAAGTACTAGCTCTTGTCGCAGCTGTCACTTGGTCAGCTGACACAAGTCCGCTAGGGCTCAAGCCAACTTCTATAGGCTCTCAGAAGAAGCTTGCTAATTGATGGACGAAAGCTATTCTCAAAGGAAAACTACTCTACTTGACAAAATGGACTGAAAGCAAATCAAAGCATGTAAACCTAGGAAACCCTAATTTAACTAGTCTAACCTCTACAATGCAAAAAATGTGAATGAAACTTCTACCAACGCTGCTGTTACCTCTAATAAGTGCAAATGCATGGATCTAAACTACTTGCATCATGAAAGATATGTTTTTGTATTTTTCCTTTAAGTGTATGGAGTGATTGTGATTGTGTGCTAATTAGGGTTTGGTTGTGCAGATGGGATGGAGAAGGAAGGAAAGCGTGGGACAGGTTGGGGAGGCTAGGAGAGGTCCCTAGGGATCCTTAGCATCCATCCACAGAGGTTCCTCACATTCAGAAGCTCGGCAACCGAGTGAGTGGTCTCCTACAGGAAGTCTGCAGGGGATCCTACAGGATACTCTGGTTTCTACAGGATGTCTACCAACAGCTACAGGATGACCTACCGTGAGTGTTTGAAGTGATGGAGGAGTAATGGAATGGTAGGGGGAGATGTGTAAGGTAGGAATAAGGCTGGTGATGGCTTTAGAAGTGAAGGAATAGGATGGGGAGTGAGTGTAGGGAGTGGGTTGGAAGATAGAGGGCTATGTCAACGAAAAGGCTAGAGGATGAAGCTACGTGAGGAGTGAAAGACTTTGGGAGATAACAGAGCGGAGCAAGGGTCAAAGATGTGTTTGCATGCGTGATCAAGGTGGAGGGCGAAGTGATGGAATGAGAGAAAGAAGTGTAGATGAAACAAATGCTTGTGATTGTTACCAAACCGAAAATGCATTAACCTAAACTACCTGTGCTTGTAAATTCAATGAACAACAATCCAAAACGCGAAGGAGAATGTGCATGAAGCTGTGGTAAAGGAGTGTGGTGCAGGTGTGAATCATGTGGAAGCATCTAACATAACGTGACTGTGTTTGCAGCAATCATGAAATAAAGAAATGCGTATTTTTGGTGGTTAGTCATGGACTGCACTCCAATCCCAGATGAGATGGCAGTGAGCCTTAACAACCTTTTTGTTGGAGCTCCAATAGATTGTATCTATCCTCTTCTAACCTAAGCAACTGTAAACCAATTCACCATTAAGCAAATCCTATCTAAACTCATGAAAACAACTAAATTAGCAACCTGTAATTCGAATTGCATGTGAAAAGGAAAACTCAAAGTGCTGAAACGAAATGGAAACAACACTACAGCAGAGGGGATCTATGGCTCTCAGGTTGGGCCCTAACCTGAGAGCTATAGTCTCCTTAAGAAAACTCAGAACTAGATCAGAATCTGCCTTCTTTATTCATAATCTGATATCATGCCAAATTGGCTTACAAAAAGGAACAAAAACTGAGCTGTGCTCCAAAATTACAATAGCAATACGAGAGTTTCAACAACCTATCCAAGGCTAAGGCCTCTATACTTATACAAAAACGATGATCCAACAAGTGTCCTTGATTTTAGGAGCTCGGCTGTCCAACTAGAGTTTAACTGCTGATCCTGTAGGACGGTCATAACTGTTGTTCCTGTAGAGCAGTTTATAACTGTTGTTCCTGTAGAACAGCTGGCTGCTTCTAAGCTCGGAGGGGAGATGGATTGGAGCTCGGAGTTCTTGGTGGGAATCACGAGGAATGTCCCTAAGACCGTGGACATCCTCTCCTAAAAACCAGCAGTGCCACCTCATTGTCTCCTTGTCTCCTTTTTCGTTGTCTTTTGCTCCCTTTTAATGCCAAAACCTGGAATCATAATGCATTAGTCACGTAGATAGAGTTCCTACCCTTCTTCCTACAAACAACATGAATAAACTAATAAATGCATGCATAAGCAATAAAAAATGAATGGTTTGAGCAAGTAGAATAGGCCAAAATGAGCCCAAATTGTACCAAAATTGGGGCTCATCATCACCCCCCAGCTGAACCATTTGCTCATCCTTGAGCAACCTTGCTCCTGCTCCTTGTCCTTGGCCGAGGACTCGGGACCGGAACAGGCTCTTTCTTTTCTGCTTTTGATGGCCCTGCCTTCTCTGCCCCTGGTGGTGACGAGGGTGATGCTTCCTTCCCCTTTCCTATTTCCTTGAGTCGGGCTTCGGAAGGCGACTGGCCTATCTTTCGTGTCCAAGAAGTTATTTTTGGGCTCCCCTTTTCGGGGGTGGCTGATGTTTTAGAGGGGGTCCTTGCACTGGGTGAAGTAGGGACATCCCCTTAAGTGGTTTGGCTGCTGGGTGGAGGCTGTGGCTTGCCCGTGGTCATCCTCTTGCTTCTCCTGGCTTCAGGTGGTAGAGGGGTATCCCTCTCCCTTTTCTCTTTCGGTTTTGGAGATGTGCGGAGGGCAGCCAGTGCCGCTGCTGCCTCCTTTTTGAGAATTCCAGCCTTCTCTTTCTTGCGTTTTGCTCTCTCGGAGCTCCTTGTAGAGGGCCCCTCCTTTTTAGATTTCGGGCTTCCTGTGGAAGACTCTGCTTTGCCCGCTTCCGGGCCTCCTGTAGAAGATTCTTTCTTTGTCTTCGGACTCTCTATAGGAGGCTGTTTCTCAATGACCTTCGGGCCTCTTGTAGAAGCCCCTCTTTCCAATCTCGGGCTTCTTGTAGAAGCCCCTGTCTCTGTCTTCGGGCTTCCTGTAGAAGCCTGTGGTTGCACTTTCGGGCTTCCTGTAGAAGCCTTTGTCTCCGTTTTTGGGCCTCCTGTAGAAGCCTGTTCTCCAACGATTTTCGGGCTTCCTGTAGAAGCCTTGGTCGTTGCTCTTGGGCTTCCTGTAGAAGCCTGCTCCTTACTGATCTTCGGGCTTCCTGTAGAAGCCTTTGTCTTTGTTTTCGGGCTTCCTGTAGAAGCCTGTGTTTGTGTTTTCGGGCTTCCTGTAGAAGCCAGTTTTTGCGTTCCTGCAGATGCAACTCTCACCACCTTTTCTTGCTTGGCTGCATGGATTTTTCTTTTGGCTTTGACTGCAGGAGCTGACGAGGTGCTTGGGCTGGCAGGGACCACCTCAGTTTTGACTGCCCTGCTTTTCAACCTCTTTTCCGTTGCTGACAGGATGGGGGTGTCCTCTTTTGCTCTGTCATCCTTTCCCTCCTCCTTCTCCTTTCGTTCTTTCTTCTGTGTTGGAGTCGGGACCTTTTGGCTTTTCCCTTTCTTACTCTCGGCTACTGGCTCTTCTTCTTCACCGCTAGAGGATCCCATTTCTTCAAGCAACATTTTTATGTCCCCTTCTCTTGTTAAATTCCTAAATGATTCCCATGCGAGGGGGACTTTATATGAGTGGAGAGCATCCTCCACAAGAAGCTTGACTAACCCATGGTGGGCTACCTGATCCGGAATTCCGTCCTTGAGCTTTGTAGATCACTCCATCAAGGACTACAGTAAAAAGTAAGGAATGCTCAGCCTCTGTGCTTCAGGGAGGTCAATCTGGTGTCTTAGTTCATTGAGCAGCCTGAAGTGATACACATATACAATGCTGTAACGACCCTCACAGGTGATATATTTCATAATTTGCAAACTGACTTCGTTCCATGGTGGCAACAGGCTTGTCCTTTTCACCCCATTTTTGTCCTCTGTGAATGATTCTTCAGGTGGGAAGAATTCCTTCTTTGCTTGCTGGCTCAGCTTTCGTTCTTCTTTATCCCATGGGAGACCCATAGGAAGTTCTGTGATTCGACTTATATGCTCTGGGGTGAGTTGGAGGCTGAGACCTCTGAAGCTTACTGTGGCCAGTGTCTGGGATTTAGGCTTCAATGCCTGCAAGAATTCCTCGGCTACTTCATCATCGTAGCCCTGTAGCTTATCACAAAAAGGCATCCATTGTGCCCTGGTAAAGAGATCTACCACTGCTGGATTTCTCCTTAATTTGGTGGAATTTGTGGGTTCTCGCCTGATAAATCCACCCGGCATGATGCACAATTTTCTTAACCGGAGGTGGTGATGGTGGAAGAGAGTTTAGTTTCGGTGACAGAGTGCAGAACAATGCGTATAACCCACAAAAATTTTACAACACAGTCTAACCACGCAACAATCCTGTAGAATTGCAGTATGGGCACACAGACAGCAATTTGTCTACTTTCTCATTTACCCTGACAGTAACTGACAATCCTACCACCTTAAATGAGCAATTGCATGAGAAGTCCAGGGGCGCCTCAATGAGGTTTTCACCCCTACCACCTGCCTTAAGCGCCTTAGAGAGGTTTTCACTCAAGGATCTTTATTTTTTTTTCTCTTTTTTTTTTTGAAAGATAGCAGGTGTGCCTCAGATGAGGTTTTCACCCCTACCACCTGCCTTGGGCGCCTCAGGAAGGTTTTCACCCAAGGATCTTTATTATTTTTTCTTTTTTTTTTTTTTTAGATTCTTCAGGGTGTGCCCAAAGCAGGGGCAGGACCCTTCTCTATGACCAATACTGCCTTCTCCATTGTTTTGATGAACTCTTGTCTTGAGGGAGGCTTCCTGTAGATCTTCAATCGATGCCCATTGACAAGCATGGGAATGGCTTCCTCATCAATGGTTCGAATGAGGACGGATCCATTGTCATGACACTTTTCCACTGAATATGGTCCTAGCCATCTGGTCCTCAGCTTCCCCTTGAAATCTTTGTATCTGGAATCATACAACAAAGCCCAATCTCCCGGCTGAAATTGCTTGTCATGGAGATGCTGGTCATGCCACACCTTCCTCTGAAGTTGAACCACTTCTGAGTGAAGGAGGGCCTGCATGCAGTGGTCATCCAGTCCATTAAGCTACAATAGCCTTTCTTGTTGTGCATGGCTGAGATCTAGATCCAGCTGAGCTGCCATCCTCAAAGTGTTATACTCAAACTCAATGGACAGCAAAGCTTTCTTCCCATAGACCAGCTCATAAGGTGTGAAGCCGGTGGTGGTCTTCCAAGTGGTGTTGTAAGCCCATGTGGCTTCAACCAGGCGATCTGCCCAGTCCTTTCTGCTGCTGCTCACCACTTTAGTCAAGATCCCTTCTAATGCTCTATTGGTGACTTCCACCTGCCCATTTGCTTGAGGATGATAGGGAGTGGAAGTTCTATGCTTGATCTTGTGATGAGCTAGGAGATCTTCAACCAGGTGGGAGGTGAACTGGCTCCCTTGATCGGTGACCAGCTCTCTTGGATAGCCAAACTTATAGAAGATGTTCTCTCTTAAGAACTCGGCCACTTTTTCTTCTGTTGCTGCTTTGATTGCTTTGGTCTCTGCCCACTTCGTCAGTTAGTCAGTGCACACAATGATGTAGGATCTTTGCCTCGAAGAGGGATTGATTGGACCCACAAAGTCCATGCCCCACTTCTCAAATGGCTCAAGAGTCACTTGAGGTTGGAGAGGCATCTCATCCCTTTGGGTCGGTTTCCCCATTCTTTGGCATTGGTCACACTGGCTGACATATCTTCTGACATCTTGATGAAGTGTGGGCCAATAGTAGCCTGCCTGCAGGATCTTGAAGGCAGTTCTCTTTGCTGCAAAATGCCCTCCACAAGGCCCATCATGACAGGTGAGGAGGATGTCAAAGACTTCCTCTTCCCTTACACAACGCCTTAAGATCTGATCGCGGCCAAGCTTGAACAGGTTGCCCCCGATCCAAGTAAACGAGGCACTCTTTCTGATGATTCTGCTCTTCTCTTTTGAAGAGAGGTGCGGAGGAAACTGAGCTGAAACAAGGTAGTTTGCTATATCAGCAAACCATGGAGAGAGTACTGAGATAGCAAACAGATGCTCATCATGCATCTGGTCATCCACCGTCCCATCTTCATCTGCAGACAAATCCAATCTAGATAAAAAGTCAGCAACAACATTCTCTCTACCTGGTTTATCAACAATGGTTAAATCAAACTGCTACAATAAAAGTAACCATCTAATAATACGAGCATTCACATCTGGTTTATTCATCAAATATCTAATAACAGCATGGTCAGTATGTACAAAAGTCTGGTAACCAGTAATATAATGTCAGAACTTGTTCAGTGCATGGACCACAGCTAAGAATTCCTTCTCGGTTACAGTGTAATTCAACTCTGCTTTGGACAAGTTTTTGCTAACGAAGTAAATGGCATATGGAAGTTTTTTCTCAACTTGTCCTAAGGCTGCACCTATGGCTTTGTTCGAGGCATCAGTGTGGATGTGGAAAGGTAGGGCCCAGTTTGGACCTCTCAAGATTGGTGCTGACACCAACTTGTCCTTTAACTCATTCAAACTCCTCTGACAATCGTCAGTCCACTTAAACTCCACATCTTTTGCCAACAGACCAAACAATGGTGAGGCTAACTTGCTGAAGTCCTTAATGAATCTCCGGTAGTATCCTGCTAATCCCAAGAAACTCCGGACATCCCTTGCCTTTTGAGGAGGTGGAACCCTCTTGATGAGAGCAATTTTGTTAGGATCCACCTGCAATCCTTGGGAAGAAATGGTATGGCCTAGCACAGTCCCCTCAGTCATTAGGAATTCACATTTTTCAGGACTAAGGGACAATTTCATCTCGGTGCATTTGGTTAGGACTTTCCCCAGGTTGGACAATGCTTCCTGGAAGTTGGCCCCATAAGGAGTAAAGTCATCCATGTATATTTCCACTGCATCATGGACCAACTCCGAGAAGATGCTCAAGACAGCTCTCTGAAAAGTAGCAGGAGCATTGCATAGCCCAAAGGGAAGGACTCGGTAGGCAAAGGTACCCCAAGGACAAGTGAAGGTGGTCTTATCTTGGTCTTCCGGGCTGATTTGGATTTGATTGTACCCGCTAAACCCATCCAGGAAAGAGAAGAACTTCTTTCCTGCCAGTCCATCCAACACTTGATCTATGAAAGCTAGAGGGAAATGGTCTTTCTTAGTAGCTTTGTTCAGCTCACGGTAATCTACACAGATCCTCCACTTCCCATTCTTCTTGGGAACCAACACTAGAGGGGACACCCATTCACTATCTGAGATGGGGTAGATGAATCCGGCATCCAACAGTTTTTGCAACTCTTCCTTGACAATGTCCTTAAGGGCTGGATTCATTCTCCTCTGGGGTTGCCTAACTGGTTTACAATCCTCTTTGATGTATATATGATGGGTACAGACCGAGGGATGGACTCCTTTCATCTCCTTATAGCTCCAAGAAAAAGCATCTAACTGGCTGGCCAATAGGCTACACAACTCCTTCTCCTGGGAAGGAGATAGGGAGGAGCTGATCTTTAATGCTCTCTCAGGGCCGAACTCCACACTTTTTACTCTGGGAGTGACAGGGCTGGTTGTACAAAGGTCCACTAAGGTGCTAGCTTGGTCATCCTCCACCAACTTCTCTAAAGATAGTGCACTGGAAGGTGGATTCTGGATCAGGGTCTCAATCAAATCATCCTCGGTAGGAGGGTCTCTTCTAGTGGTATCTAGGGTGCACAGAGGTGCAGAGTACACCTCATCTTCCTCTCCTTCCTCCAACCAGAGTGGTAAATCATGCTCTAAAGAAGGTTGGGCAGGAGGGTATAGGACTAGCTGCTTGGACATGGGACCATTTTTGATGGTCATGTTTCCTGCCCGACAACTTATGTAAGCATCTGCAGTAGCTAACAAAGGCCTTCCCAAGATGAGAGGATATCCAGTAAGCTTGGCCTTTGGTTGCAGAACCAGGAAGTCTGCAGGGTATTCCCAAGAATCAATAGAGACCAAGACATGCTCCACAATCCCTTCGGGAGTCACGGTGGAGCGATCTGCTAATTGCAGTACTGTCGAGGTCTTCCTCAAGGAACCCTGAAGATTGAGTTTAAGCATGGTATCCCTGGTCATCACATTGATGGCCGCCCCCAGATCAATCAAGGTGTGGGGGATAATGGTACCATTGATGTGAACATCTACTACAGGACTTCCAGGATCTAGGTACTTTGGGCAGATGACTTGTCCTAGCATAAGGTCAGACAGCTGTCCTATGACATTGATAGTTGAGGCATCTTTCTTCCGTCTGCCTGGGTGTTTGAAACACTTCTCCTTAACCAGCTTGTTATATATTGGCACATCCTTGATGGCTTGGAGAAGTGGGATTTTTACACACAACTGCTTGAGCTCACCCAAAAGCTCATCTTCTTCTGGGTTAGGTTGTGTGGTGGCTGTTAGTCTCTTAGGAAAGGGTGGAATAGGCTTTGGTTCACTCTCCTGATGGTTTTCCTCATCCTCTGGGGGAGGAGGTTGGCGATCTGGAAGAGTCTTTCCAGATCTAAGATTGATCTCCTGGATCTCCACAGCATAGGTAGGGCATGAGGTCTCCCCAGTATATACCTGCTGAGCCTGTCTATTGTTGGGGTTCGGGTTCGGTTGAGCAGGCATCTGAGGCTGCCTTGGAGGAGCAGGAGGTAAAGGCTGAGGTTGAACTGGTGGTGGAGGCAAAATGGCAGGAGGAGTGTTGTATTGGGGCCTCCACCCCGACTGAGGAGCACTCCATTGAGGTTGCGACTGGGTATGTGAGTGATATGGATGAGAAGTAGGTTGAGTAGGGTACTGAGGTCGATAAGACCATGGAGGAGGCATGGACCAAGAAGGATGAGCAGGGGGACCCCAGGAAGGCATGGGAGTCGAGTGGTTGGGGTTGTAATAAGCTTGAGATGCCCCTTGCATCCCCTGCTGATAAGGTCTAGATCCTTGAGGCCTCCTTTGGTTGATGAAGTAGAGAGGTTCAGTGGGGGCTTCGGTTCCTTGGTACATGGCTTTAAACCCAGGTAAGGTTGGACACTGATTTGTTGGGTGGTCCTCCTCACAAACGAAACACACTTCAACCGAATGCAATGGACATTCGTTGTTATGGTGTCTTCTGGTGCACCTAGGACAGAAGACAGCCAAGGCTCTCTCAGCTTCTTCTTTCTTCTGCTGGATCCTGAATGTGTCCAGCTGCATGGCAATGGTCTGTCTCACCTCACTCTTAAGATCTTCTAATTGGTTTGTAAACTCATGTTTGGAGAAAGGGACACCAGTGGAGAGGAGATTTCCTCTACCTCGTTTTCTAGCTGCCCTGGAATGATTTCGAAACACAGTCTTGATGTCCTCATAAGGCAGTTGGTAAATGTCCCCCCCAGCTAACATGTGAAGGGTGTCTAAGAGATCTTCAGGGACTCCTCGGAGTAGAACCAACTTGAGGGATTCAGGGTCAAGTGTGCACCTGGCCCGTTTATAGCTAAGTTGAACCTCTCCTCATAATCCTCTAAAGACTCATCATTCCCCATGGTCATTCGAAAGATCTCTCCCTTGGTTTCCTTGGACCTACAATAATCCCTATACTTGGTATTGAAGGCTTGCTGCATCTGAGCCCAAGTAGCGATGCTATTCCCAGGTAATCCCATGAACCAGCGTAGTGCTGCATCCTTAAGAGTGGAAGGGAAAAGCTTCAGCTTTTGCTCATCTTCAGTATAGTCATAGGTTCTACAAAGGACAGCAAACTCAAACAAGAAGGTATCAGGATCCTCAGTGGTCAGTCCATGGAAGTGAGGCAAGGCGGAGGGGCTAATGTTTTTCATTTTCATATCTCCATTGGTCTCTCGGATGGGGAAAGCTCCTTCTATTCTCTCATATTCTCTCCTATTATTAGACATGGCTTCAGATGGAGTGGTCTCTAACTCTTCTTCTTCTATAGGGTCTTGGTATATCTCAGGATGTTCACCTATAGGTTCCTTTGGGTCACTGTCACCAAAGAAGAGAGAAGGGTGACTCAGTGATGTGGTGGGGGTGTTTGGTAGGAATTTGCCTGATCTATCTCGGTTCCTACGAGGCATGAAATGGAAAGGACTTTTCTTTTTTGAGTGCTTTTGCTTTTTCTTTGGTACCTGCAAAACTGAAACAAAGTGATCTACAACTAACTATATTGCTCAAATGAAATTGCAGAATTGGAAAGCTAATCTAGGAAAGCAAGAAAAATTACTCTAGGAAAGCAAGAAATATTAGTCTAGGAAAGCAAGAAATATTAATCTAGGAAAGCAAGAAATATTAATCTAGGAAAGCAGGAAATGCTAATCTATGAAAGCAGGAAATGCTAATCTAGGAAAGCAGGAAATGCTAATCTAGGAAAGCAGGAAATGCTAAGCTACTTTTGCAGAATGGAAATGAAATAAACTACTGAGCAGAAGTAAGAGTACGAAAGTAGAAGAAAAACAACAATTACTAATACTCTGACGCTTCCCCGGCAACGGCGCCAAAAAGATGGTGAGCTCCAGTATTGTAGCAATAATGCTACAACTCCTGGGGCTTCCTGTCTCTCATTTTATCAACCCGGTAGTTCGTACAAACTTGGAAGCGACGGTGCTATATGCACAAGTACTAGCTCTTGTCGCAGCTGTCACTTGGTCAGCTGGCACAAGTCCGCTAGGGCTCAAGCCAACTTCTATAGGCTCTCAGAAGAAGCTTTCTAATTGATGGACGAAAGCTATTCTCAAAGGAAAACTACTCTACTTGACAAAATGGACTGAAAGCAAATCAAAGCATGTAAACCTAGGAAACCCTAATTTAACTAGTCTAACCTCTACAATGCAAAAAATGTGAATGAAACTTCTACCAACGCTGCTGTTACCTCTAATAAGTGAAAATGCATGGATCTAAACTACTTGCATCATGAAAGATATGTTTTTGTATTTTTCCTTTAAGTGTATGGAGTGATTGTGATTGTGTGCTAATTAGGGTTTGGTTGTGCAGATGAGATGGAGAAGGAAGGAAAGCGTGGGACAGGTTGGGGAGGCTAGGAGAGGTCCCTAGGGATCCTTAGCATCCATCCACAGAGGTTCCTCACATTCAGAAGCTCGGCAACCAAGTGAGTGGTCTCCTACAGGAAGTCTGCAGGGGATCCTACAGGATACTCTGGTTTCTACAGGATGTCTACCAACAGCTACAGGATGACCTACCGTGAGTGTTTGAAGTGATGGAGGAGTAATGGAATGGTAGGGGGAGATGTGTAAGGTAGGAATAAGGCTGGTGATGGCTTTAGAAGTGAAGGAATAGGATGGGGAGTGAGTGTAGGGAGTGGGTTGAAAGATAGAGGGCTATGTCAACGAAAAGGCTAGAGGATGAAGCTACGTGAGGAGTGAAAGACTTTGGGAGATAACAGAGCAGAGCAGGGGTCAAAGATGTGTTTGCATGCGTGATCAAGGTGGAGGGCGAAGTGATGGAACGAGAGAAAGCAGTGTAGATGAAACAAATGCTTGTGACTATTACCAAACCGAAAATGCATTAACCTAAACTACCTGTGCTTGTAAATTCAATGAACAGCAATACAAAACGCGAAGGAGAATGTGCATGAAGCTGTGGTAAAGGAGTGTGGTGCAGGTGTGAATCATGTGGAAGCATCTAACATAACGTGACTGCGTTTGCAGCAATCATGAAATAAAGAAATGCGTATTTTTGGTGGTTAGTCATGGACTGCACTCCAATCCCAGATGAGATGGCAGTGAGCCTTAACAACCTTTTTGTTGGAGCTCCAATAGATTGTATCTATCCTCTTCTAACCTAAGAAACTGTAAACCAATTCACCATTAAGCAAATCCTATCTAAACTCATGAAAACAACTAAATTAGCAACCTGTAATTCGAATTGCATGTGAAAAGGAAAACTCAAAGTGCTGAAACGAAATGGAAACAACACTACAGCAGAGGGGATCTATGGCTCTCAGGTTGGGCCCTAACCTGAGAGCTATAGTCTCCTTAAGAAAACTCAGAACTAGATCAGAATCTTCCTTCTTTATTCATAATCTGATATCATGTCAAATTGGCTTACAAAAAGGAACAAAAAACTGAGCTGTGCTCCAAAATTACAATAGCAATACGAGAGTTTCAACAACCTATCCAAGGCTAAGGCCTCTATACTTATACAAAAACGATGATCCAACAAGTGTCCTTGATTTTAGGAGCTCGGCTGTCCAACTAGAGTTTAACTGCTGATCCTGTAGGACGGTCATAACTGCTGCTCCTGTAGAGCAGTTTATAACTGTTGTTCCTGTAGAACAGCTGGCTGCTTCTAAGCTCGGAGGGGAGATGGATTGGAGCTCGGAGTTCTTGGTGGGAATCACGAGGAATGTCCCTAAGACCGTGGAAATCCTCTCCTAAAAACCAGCAGTGCCACCTCATTGTCTCCTTGTCTCCTTTTTCGTTGTCTTTTGCTCCCTTTTAATGCCAAAACCTGGAATCATAATGCATTAGTCACGTAGATAGAGTGCCTACCCTTCTTCCTACAAACAACATGAATAAACTAAGAAATGCATGCATAAGCAATAAAAAATGAATGGTTTGAGCAAGTAGAATAGGCCAAAATGAGCCCAAATTGTACCAAAATTGGGGCTCATCATCTGCCACAATGTAGCCTTTACAGTTCACAGGCATGTAGCCGCCACATCTCTTCTCAGAGATAAGCTACCATCGCCCTAGCTGGTTTATTTCCATTACTTTTTTAAATAAAAGTTTCTTTGTGGTTTTGTTTATTGGGCATTCTCCTCTCTATTTTTCTTTTGGAAATTCAAGTTTTCAGATCTTGGGGTCCTTTCCCCCAAGATCCATTGCAATTTTTCAGGTCTTGGGGGTCTCTCCTCCCAAGATCAATTTCAATCTTTCAGATCTTGGGGGCCTTTCCCCCAAGATCCATTTCAAGTTTCAGATCTTGGGGGTCTCTCCTCCAAAGATCCATTTCAATCTTTTAGATCTTGGGGGCCTCCTCCCAAGATCTGGATCAGTGGTATCAGAGCAGGTTACGATTCCATGGGAATGAGGGTTTCATGCATATTTCAGTCTCAATTTTTTTGCAGGAATTTTTTTGGGCAGCGACTTTTCAGATCAGATCTGAAACATTTGGTATAAAATTTACAAAACAAATACCATATCTGGATTCCTCTCGAAAAATCACCCAATTTCAAAAAAAAAATGGGTCAAATCGGAGTTCGTATGTGGGAGATATCGCTAATTTAAAATCAGCTATTTTATTAGAATTTTTGTGACGACGGAACTGTTACAGCGCGAATCTGAGATCTCAGAGTGTCCAGATAAGGATTTCCATCACATGGGAAGATGCAAAATGGTCCTTCTGCTTCCAAAAATAGGTTATAATAAATATTCTGAGTTATATTGACTGAGTTATGTCCATTTTAATTATGGAGCAGCATTCGGAGCAGGTTCCATTGGAGACGTGCCCTCCCACCCCGCTTTAGTAGGCACCTGCTTCACATTCATCAGCTTCAACAGAGCAACATTCATCTTGGGTTATTTGGAGATGTGCCCTCCCGCCCCAGGCTATGTAGGCACCTGCTACTTCATCAGCAACCAACATCATGGTTATGGGTCAACCGCATAAAATCCTTGTCATCGAAGTCCATTTGCTAGGCCGCACACTGTCAGAATCACAGTTGGTCACAAGCATTACAGGGTATCTCTATCCTTGGATCTTTGTTTATCAGGGTTTTGGGTTAACCACATAAAACCCTTATCTTCAGTGGCTCTTCATATTCAACAAAGGCTTCACAGGAGGGAACTTTACGCAATGGGGACCATTGCTTCTTAAGGAGGGAGGAATGATCCAAATGGAAAATGGCATCAACCCATGGTACTCATCCACCCATATTATTCATCGACCCATGGAATTTACCCATGGTATTGTAAATGGCATCCACCCATGGTATTGTAAGTGACATCCACCCATGGTATTCATTCACCCATGGTAAGTTCCCATGGTATTGTGATATCCACCCATGGTATTCATTCACCCATGGAATTGGCTTGTGGTATTGTGAAATCCACCCATGGTATTCATTCACCCATGGAATTGACCCGCGGTATTGTAACTGAAAAATACTATAAGTAACAAGTCACATTTTGTAAAAGGATAGATTGTCTGCCACAATGTAGCCTTTACAGTTCAGAGGCATGTAGCCGCCGCATCTCTTCTCAGAGATAAGCTACCATCGCCCTAGCTGGTTTATTTCCATTACTATTTTAAATAAAAGTTTCTTTGTGGTTTTGTTTATTGGGAATTCTCCTCTCTTTTTTTCTTTTGGCATTTCAATTTTTTTCATATCTTGGGGTCTTTCCCCCAAGATCCATTTCAATCTTTTAGATCTTGGGGGCCTCCTCCCAAGATCCGGATCATCCTCGCTCCGTCTTAAAGCATTTCAGCCATCACTCTCAGCTTTGACTTCATGCTTTAGGGGGCATCTGTTACACAGTAATTTGTCACTCTCCTGTCACTCCCCGTTCCTGATCCCGGAGAACCCTAGTAGTGACTACTGTGTTATACTTTCACCATGAAACCTATGCTCTTGCATCCCTTGAAGTTTGAAGAAAGTAGTCCCCACTCCCTTCAGAACATTTCCAGAGAATCCTTCTTAAAACCCAGTTTTTAAGATCAACGCTCTTTCCCAGTGTCTCACCCGCACCGATGGAAAAGTTTTACATTGTGGTCCACGCCAATTAACGCTATTGTTAGCCTAATACCTGCGTTGGTCTACTTCTGGAAAGTTTTTATAAAGGAAACAGAGTTTCACGTCTAGAAACTTCTAGTCGCGATATGTTAGATGTTCATTTGGTTGGATAAGGGCCAAGAACTCCATATAAGGTTCTTTCCCCCTTAAAAGTGGACCTTCCCAAGGAGATAAGACCTTCTTCCACCTTGAGTGGATCTCATTCTTATCCTCTCCCTATATAAACCACTTCCTCTTACCCTTTTTGGTTACTGGACACAATACAACACATAGTGAAAGTGGTGGAGAGATAGAACCAACTGCAAAATTCTGAAATCTTTAGCTTTTGATAGAAGAAGATTGGTATTAGATGACAAAAGACTAGTCTTTGGTAGCTAAAGAATGAGGAGAGAGAGTTGGAGCTTGGATGCCATTTCATGTCAAGCTAGAGGAGGAAAAGAGTGATTAAAAGGTGTGTAGCAGGACTTGGATACCGCAAAGGATATCTCCAACGTCAAGGCTTTTGTTGTATTTCTTTTTGAAGTTTATTTTAATACAGCTAATGGTTTATTTCCTATATCAGGTGTAAGATTACATTTGATAGCTTAGAACTCCTTGACCTTTTAAGTAGATTGGATTCGATTTTATGCTATCACGTTTGTTGTTGTTTCTTGCATGTTTGTTTCAAGTACTTGAACGAAAGGAATGAAAGGAAGTTGGAGCAAGGAAGCAATATCACCATCAAGTGGATTAGCATTATAAGAGGTAGGTCCTCTTATTCGATTCTAATCTAAGGAAATTTACATTAGATTGTCTTGTTTGTGGCTAGACCCACTCTCTTGGGCTAGAGGAATTTTCTTCGTCTACAAAGAGAATTTTCCTACTCCACATATAGCTCCAAACAAGTGGAGGAAAATGCTAGGGTTATGAAGTGTGAAGATGTAGCAACGCCATATAACGTATGTTTGGGTATAGATGTTGAAATTGCTACAACGACTAATATTAAAAATAAATCCTTGGTCGAAAAGGCTAGAGGGTGTAAATTTAGTAATGAGTCTCTTACTACTTGGTGTGACCAAATACTCTGTGCAAAGATTTCGGAAAGCCTGAACATTTTAATGTTGGCAAAGGGGTGGTTCCAACTAATCTTCAAAACCCATGAGGCAGTTGTGTAGGTTCACAATTTTGTTTGGTTTATTGACTCCACTCTTATTATTTTCAAATTCTGGACTCCTACCATTAGTGCTAGCCATGAAAGGAGTGATGTGGTTCCAATATGGGTTTGTCTGCCGAGTTTACCAACTCATATGTGGAACCCTCAAAGCTTTGAAAATATGGGAAATAACATTGGCAGTTTCCTTGAAGCGGATTACTCATTTGAGGAATCAAGGGATTTGTCTATGGCACGTATTCTAGTTCATTTGTATTTTCATAAGAAATTGCATGAAGCTTTCAATATTGGTCAAAAAGGGGACCAACTATAGTTGGTGGACTATGAAGGTTTTCCTTTTCGTTGTTGTCTGTGTCACAAATATGGGCATTTAGCCCAAGAATGTAACCTTCCATTTCGACAGGTTGGGGGCTTTTCCCGGCTTCAAAAAAGAAACAGGTGGAGGTTGATGGTGATATGGATGTGGAAAAATTATCATAGGATGGCCTAGAGGGTGAACCAACAGTGTCTTTGGGATCGATGGCCCTAAGTGATATGTAGACCAACATGTAACACCCTCCTCCCATGTTTACCCAAGTTACCAGCTTGCTAGGGTAAACATGTGACAATGAGTTACTATGATATTATTTGAACTTCTAGATCACCTTAAGGAAATGGAACCAAAAACCCAACACTTGACAGACCTCCCTCAGGTGCTACGGGACCCCCAGGAGCTAACCAACCACTCCAGGTGCCAAACCGCTGATTCAACTTAGCTTCTCACTAAACTAGACCCCCAGTCACTCCCATGACAAGCCCTTCAAGTGAATGTAACCCTCTAGTCACTCCCACAACAAGGCATCCATGCCACTGCAGCCTTTTCCAAGCAGTTCTGTGCCAAAGACCCCAAATTTGAGCCACTTCTTCAGGGCTAGGACTCAAGCCTCTACCCCAAACTTCATGAAACTTCTAGAAATGATAAATAGCATTGAGACAAGGATACTAATACAAAAACTTGAACAAGGACTTGACCTGACCCTTAACATCTATGATAGGCATTCCATCAAACACATCATAAACATGTAATCTACAGATCATAACAACATATTTGAACATAGGGACCTCATACTTATCTGAGAATTGTCGAGAATGACTGATGCTGTCTCATAAAATTTTCATTACCATCTATTATGTCATACATTCATTATTCATTCATTTACTAATCAAAACATGATGAGATCCATGACTAAAATCTATCATAAAACCATGCTTATAACCAACATATAATGAATAGATTAACAATGATAAAACAACCATTAAAATCACATAATAACAAGTATATTTACACAGGAAACACAAGAGGAAAGAGATCTTATTAAAATATGCAAATTCAACCAAGTCAGGGACTTCCACATAACACCCGACCATAGATTAGGCTAAACCAAATCTGTTTTTCAGGAAATCACCCCTATGTCATACTCCAAGCATGAATGTGGGACTCACAACAAATCCAACCAGGGATTTCTCGGGCTTTACCGTGTATCTCACCATTACCGGTCAAGGGATTCCTAGGCTCGAAACCCTCATCTGTACATCTCGGCTTTACCATGTATCCTGCCAAGGGATTCTAGGCCAAACAATAAACATACACTACAGGATTTACAACAATCTTGCCATATACGGTCATGGGATTCCTAGGCCCTAACAAGCATGGGTGCCTCTGGATCTCTCCACCTAAACCGTGAGGAATTTGTCTGTCTCCACCCTCTAGGATTTACCGTGTATCTCACCATTACCGGTCAAGGGATTCCTAGGCCCAATGAGGGTACCCACAACCAGTATTTACTGTGTATCTCTCCATTACCGGTTAAGGGATTCCTAGGCTTTAAGACCACCCCACTGAGTTTCAAAACCATCAGGTAATCCAGCTCAACCATGTAAAATAGACCCCATCACACCATGGCTATTGGAAATAGCAAGGCAAGGATGAAAACTATTGTCACACTTGGATAAACCCATGCTAATGACAACAAGAGAACCAAGAACACACATGCATGTACCATGCATGCCAAAATTAGCAAGAAATTCATATATTCAACTTGATACCTGCAAGTAATCTCATTTTAGTCGCTTGATCCAACTCTTCCTTGCTTGATCTTTGCTTCCCTTTGCTTTCTTGTCCTTCCTCTGCCTTCCATCCTCTAATTATAGAGTGCTCCAAGAATACTCTAAGTGTATGAGAGTATGAGAGAGTAGAGAGAATAGAGAGAGACTTTGAAATTGAATTGACAAAAGGTTTTGAATTGATCCTAAGAAGCCTTTTTATTAATGAGGTCTCTATTTTCTTCAATTTCCATTATTTTCCCTTCATTTTCCTCCTCACATGCAACTTATTACCTTTCACCTTCATTTTCTCCTATTTTCCATTATTTTCATAAATAAAATGCCAATTGATGCCACATGCCTTTCCAAAGTCTTCGTCATTTCCTTTGCCAATTTCCTTAGCCATAATAAACCAAACGAACACCCACACTAGGATGTTTTGCACAACATTCAGCTGGAATAAGTGTCACATGATCTTGGTCTTATTTTTCCTTTATTAACTTTGTTACATGGATTTTAACCTGGGTTGTTACAAAACCCTCCCCGCGACGGAAAGTATTTCCTTTTCGTTGTCTCTGATGTCACAAATATGGGCATTTAGTCCAAGACTGTAACCTTCCATTTCAACAGGTTGGGGATTTGGTTCGGCTTCAAAAAAGCAACAGATGGAGGTTGATGGTGATATGGATGTGGACATCTTGTCAGAGGATGGCCTAGAGGGTGAACCAAATGTATCTTTGAGATTGATGGCCTTGAGTGATGTGTAGAAACACCCCATTGTTTCAGACTCTGCTGGTTCGGATGCGCCTGAATCTTCTTCAATCTATATTTCAATGTCTCCTCCTCCATCCACGGGTACTTCTCATCTTATTCATATTATTTCATTGCTTGTTACTTCTTTAACTGTAATTGGTCTAGATGATTTGAATTTCTCTTATGAGATTGGGTTGAAAAGGTCTCTGAAGTCGATCACAACCTTCCCCACTACAAAATCATTTTCTCCAATTCCTCTTCCTATTTTGGGATACAATTCTCCTAGGGCCTTTACTTCCTTAGGTTTTTTCAATCTAATTGAGGGGTTGGGTATTTTAACAACTTCAGATCTAGACCTATTGTATCCATGAAAAAGGGCTTGTCTTGTGGGCTTAGCCTATTCCATTTGTCTGTTTCAAAATCTAGGGTGTAGGGTCGTAAATAAAATTTATCAAAAACCAAAGTTAAGGCTTGTGAGGAGATGGTTATGGGTTGTCAATCATCTATAGATGGGGAACTTAGAGAGTTGTTCCCCCTACAAAGTGCTCCCTAATGATATTTCTCTAATTCAGTTGTAGAGGTTTGGCAAGTGAACCAAAAAACTTGCACTTCGTCGATTGTTTCAAATTGATCGATTTGATGTAATTTTTCTTCAGGAAACCCTTGGAAAAGGGTTAGCCATTTCTACTTACCTAGAATCTATTTTTCCCTCTTGGAACTTCATTGCAGATGATGTTCGTGACCGATCAGGCAGACTAACGGTAGGGTGGAATACTAGGAAGTTCAACATGGAAAAATTTGGAGTTTATCCAATGGGATGGGGGTGGAGGACGTTATATTGGAGTTGAATACTACAATTTCCTTTGTTAACATTTATGGTCCTCATGTAGAAAGGGTATATTTCTGGAATGAGGTGTTCAATAAATCCTTACTATTGATGGAAAACTTGATTTTGGGGGGTGATCTAAAATTTTCAATTGGGGAGTTGGAATCCTGGGGAGCTCAAGCACAAGCTAATCCCGTGTCTTATTTTTTCTCAAATCATTTATCCACTAGAAATCTTATTGATTTGGTGCTTGAGTGTATCACGCCAAGCTGGAGGAACATGCAGTCAGGGGATGGTTTTGTTGCAAACTGAATTGACATATTTTTTATTGTTGAACCATTACTTCAGTGTTTCCCTTTGTTTCAATAGCGGGTGGGATATGGGGGGGTTTCTAACCATTTCCTGATTTTCTTTGAAATCATGAATAGTTCCCAAAATTTGGCTAGTCCTTTTAAAACAAACTCTCGTTGGACTATAGATTTGGTTTTTTTTATCTCTTTAAATCAAATTGGTGTCCTTTATCTGACAGTGTTGGTAGATATGCGGTGGCACATTTTCTACAAAACCTAAAAAATATTAAAATGTTGGCAAAGGAATGGGTTATTAATCATAGTTTGGAGGATGGCTCTAGTTTGAGAGAGATTGAACTACATATTGAGCATCTTTCCTCTTCCATTGGAGAAGTTGCTCCCAATATTCTTTCCCATGATATTTTCATCCAACTTTTCTCATAATGTAAGGCACTTTTGGACACTAAGGATGCCACCTGGAGACTAAAAATTCTGGCTATTAGATTGGATTGTGAGGATGAGAACATGAAATTATTTCATACTCATGCAAAAGGGAGGAAGTTTACAAATACCATTTGGAGTATGTAGGGTCTGGGGGGCATTCCAATATCTTCCTTTGAAGGGCTAACTTTATTGGGCTTAACACACTTCCAATCTATCTATACTAAACTGGTCGGTACTAATATTGTTGAGTTAATCCAAGTTGCCCAATACTTTCCAATATTTGATGAGAAGGATGATAATCTAGATTTGATGACTATGGTTACGGAGGGTGAATTGAATAATGTCCTTATCAGCTTTCATAAAGATAAAGGTCCAGGTCTGGATTGTTGGGTTGTGGAATTCTTTTTTGCCCATTATTATCTAGTGGGTCTTGATATTCTTCGGGTGGTCAATCAATTCGGGGTGGGAGGTCATATACATCTGGATTTCAATTCTACTTTCATTGCTTTAATTCCAAAGGTGTAAAATCCAACTTCATTTTGGGACTTTTGTCCTATTGCTCTCTACAATTGTGTGTACAAAGTCATCACAAAAGTGATTGCTAGGAGATTAAAGCCTATTCTCTCCATAATATCTCCCAAGAAAAATTGGTTTCTAGAGGGTAGGAAAATCCATGAAGCAATTGGGGTTGCATAGGAATGCCTCCACAGTTTAAAAACTCTGAAATCGAAAGGGGTGGTCATAAAACTAGATATTTCAAAGGCATATGACAGAGTAAATTAGCTCTTCTTACATCTATTTCTGACTCGTGTGGGGTTTCAGGTTCCTTTCATCAACTAGATTATGAATTGTATCCTTTGCAATCCTTATTAATGGCTAGGCCTCTTCCTTCTTCTCATCCCAAAGGGGGCTTTGGAAAGGTTGTCCACTTTCACCTTTATTATTCCTCCTTATTGTGGAAGGTTTAAGTCAGATGTTGTTAGAGGCAAAAGGAAGGGGCTCTTTTGAGGGTATTTGTGTTGCTCATCTTCTATCCATCACCCATCTACTATTTGTAGATGATATCCTTATTTTCTCCATGGGTATGGTCTAAGACTTGGTTAATCTACAGAATATTCTCATTCCTTTTTGTAAGGCTACGGGGATTGTCATCAATGATGATAAGTCCCCAATCTCTATCTTCAATCTTAGTGATATGGTCATCCATCAGATCAGTACAATGTTCCTTTTCAAGATCGAGCCTATCGAACAAGGTCTAAAATACATGGGCTTCCATTTAAATCCAAACAATTATAGGAAAGGAGGAACGATTAAAAAGTTCGATCTTTAGATGGTCATCTCATGCAGACCGACTGGTTTTGGTCAAGTCATTTATGGAAGCTATTCATGTTTATTAGATGTCCCTGACTTGGATACCCAATGGAGTGTTTGAACAAGCACGTCGTCTATGCTTTAAATTCCTTTGGGCAGGGTCTTGGGAAGAATTTATGCTCCCATGGGTCAAGTGGTCTCACATTGTGGTTCCAAAACTCCTAGGAGGATGGGGTTTAAAAATTATTTTCCTATTTTCGAAGGAACTGGCAACAAAATGTGGTTGGAGACTCATAGACTCCCATAGTCTACAGACCAAGGTAATCTCCCAAAAATATGAGATTTGTTTTAAATTCCTTTGACGTGATCTCTGCGGGTTTGGCATGGAAAATTGGTTCGGGCTCTATCCTTGTGTTAGTTGTGGTAACAAACATATTATTTCCCTATCTCTGATAGTATGGCTTCGAGAGCATGTTTACACTAGATTGTCCCACATTATCGACCCAAAACATACTTCTATTTGGTGTCAGGGGTTGCGATCGGCTACTAGCCTTGGACTTGTAGGAGTTTTTCATAGGGAAAGGGCTACATTTTTAAATGCACTTCACAAAACACATATTTGACTATTGGATGAAGAATATGCCCTTATTTGGTTGGGTAATTCAAATGGTGTATACACTCCCACAGCTGGTTATATTTACTTAAATATCAATGCACAGTAACTGTATCTAATGTGGTGGTGGCAGGTGGTTTGACCTTACAAATTTCCTTCAAAAAAAAAAAAAAAAAAAATATTATGGGGTATTCTCATGGATAAAGTTCCCACTTGGGATAATATGCAATAACAACATAAGATCGGTCTAGGCTGGTGCAACTTGTGTCAAAATGTTGTTGAGACTATTATTCATCTTTTTTCTCAATGCTTGTTTATAACACAAGTCTGGTTGACCTGTAGCAATGTACTAGGGGAGTTTTGTAGATGGGAGGGTGGCTCTTTCGTCAGTATTTGGTGTGATTGGGTTGTTATCAGGGAGAATTATATCTACAAAAATTTTCCCCTAATTATTCCTTGGGGCATCTGGCTGGCTTGTAACCGGGCCATGTTCAGGGACACTCTTTCCTCTTTAGTCCGTACCATGGCAAACTGCTTGGTTATTTGGACCATTACCCATAGACCCGTGTGAGGATCGAATTTTGAGAGGTGCCAATGGAAAATATGGATTGCAACCTGTCTTGGGGTTTTTTTTTAATGGTGCTTCACATGATGATTGGGCACTTTGTGGTGGGGGGTTCATTCTACGTTTATCTGAACAAGTGTTCTTTCATATCAATATGGGCATTAGGTGGGGAACAAATAATTGGGATGAACTCCTCATGTCCAAATCTTTGATTTCCTTTGCTATGATGAAAGGTTGTGATCGACTTCAGATTTTTGGGGACTCTCTTTTGGTGGTCAATTGGGTTAATGCTACTCAATCATGCCACATAGTTTCTCTTTCTCTCATACTTGTTGATATATTTCATTTAAAAGTTGTTTTTGTTTCTATGACTATTAATCATGTTTATAGGGAATGAAACAGGATTGTTGATAGGCTTTCTAAAGAAGGCTTGCACTTGGATCAGGGGCTTTGGCAAGTGACGAAATTTGAAGGGCGGGCTCCATGGCAATATTACCATCGTCCTTTTATTGAGGAACCTGTTGTGGAGGATCTTGGTTGATTTTTTCAATCATGTTTTATGTTGTATATATTTATCTGCCATGACTCCTTTATATATTTTTTTAATGTTTAGTTTCATTTCTATAGTAGTTACTATATTTACTGGTGCTTAACACACAACATTGGGATATTTTTGCAGTTGTCAGCGCACAACTTACTATTTCTTTGGTCTGTTGTGTTTTACAGATATGTTTCTAGTTTATTTTTTGCCTCTCGGGGGAACATGGTAGTTTCCTAGGAATGCTTAGAAGAGTGCACATGCAGATTGTATTTTTGGTCATTTTTTAAATGAATGAAAATACGGGAATTTTTTCATTCATTTAAAAAATGACCAAAAATACATTCTGCATGTGCACTCTTCTAAGAATTCCTAGGAAACTACCATAATGGTTTATCTTATAATAAAGCAAAAAGTTAGTTCTCTCCAAGGCTCTTTTTAAATCAAATTTGTTTAGCATAGAGTTTTTGCTTAGACTTCGTTATATTAGCATTAGGGTTTTGGATTATATATATAATATGGTGTACCTTAATATAAAGCAAAACATTAGTTATCACCAAGGCTCTGTTTAAATCAAATTTGTTTAGCACAGGGTTTTTTCTCAGCCTTCGCTTAATGTTGGTTATATTAACATTAGGGTTTTGGATTTATATTTAAAATTAAAATGAACTTATGAATATATATTGAAAACTTTATTAAAAAAAATCAAATATTTATGTATATATATTTTAAAATTCAAATTATATATTTTATCAAAATTAATATATTTAATTGTTATTATTAATTTTCTTTTAAATATTATTTATCAAATTAATTTTAAATCAAATATTATTTATTTTTTTATAGTAAATTGGAAAATATAATATTAATGTAAGCGTTGAAAATAACATTTTCAATCATATTAGTACCGAGGGTTAATTTAATTGGTCTTTGTTCGCCATCGTTAAAGCACCTTTGCGATTGAGAGATCGTGGATTCAATTCTCTCAACACTCTCAAGGTTAAGTTCTATGCTTGAGCTAGCAGGAAGTGTTCCCTTAGGGTGGATCTACCTGGTGCAAATATTATGTGGATGTAGCGATCATAGATCTCTGGGATTTGTGAACCACATAGGAATATATATATATATATATATATATATATATATATATATATATATATTCAATCATATTAAATAAAATAAATTAAAGAAATTGCAAGTGTAAGAGGGATTATTCTTAAATGTAAGGAACTGTTATTTGTTATCATGTTTGGAGTTTTTGTATCTCTTTAAACAACTGAGCTTAAGTTTATGTACTTTTTCAAAGTTTTGAATCTAGCCAAAAGGCATTGCATTATGAGATTCATAATAATAGGGGATCTGAAATAATCATTAGGTAGATGAGTTTGAGTTCAAATATGTTGGTCAAGAGAATTAGACTTGCCAAAAATCAAAATTGTTATGCCCTAATCACTAACCAATTAACTCCCTAATCCCTTAAGAGACATGTTCTAAGCAGTTTTACTAATATTTAGGTGATGTTAGATAGCTTAAAAATATAAAAAAACACATATGTTTTAGTTATGTTATGCTTTGGAATATTATGGATCTTTTATTCACTATTTTAAAAACTTCAATTGGCACTTATAACATTGTCAATATCTACTAATACCTAAATTATTCAATTATACTTAACGTTTAAATGCATGGAATAACCACTTTTACTTTTATTTCGCTTTTAAGCCACACATAAATAATACATTATCACAAGTTTGAAATGTCATATAATTATTTTAACTTTTCATTTTGAATTACCTACAATTATTACATCAACATATTTATAATAGGCAGATCTAAAGCAGCTTTGCCACTAATTTCACTTATTTAAACTAAACCCAATAATATCTAAATTTAGATCAATTTTAGATGAGATAATTTTTCGTTTCATTCAATAAGTTATTTAATCTTTTATTTTAAGTATTTATGGATTTTCACCGTCCAACATATAAGATATTATTTTTGAGATTGCCTACGTAAATGAGGTCATTAATTTATGACCCATATCCAAAAGATTCATCGTAACTAACTAACTTCTCATGATTTTGAATAGTTCATTTAGCATTAATTGTATTAGGTGAAGCTTGCGAGGATAAAGAAGTGGCATCGAAATTAGCAAAATGAATTGTGTAGCATCAAATTTCATCTTGTATGACTTGCACCTCGTAACTAGGAATTCTTAAGAGATCAACCATCCCAAAACTCTTTTGGCTTAAGTGTGCATAATTGTGGAGATCTCCCCACAATTAAGCCCACTTAGCTTGATACCCCTTTTGAAAAACCTTAGCAAGTATTCAACCTTATGAACTATTTAGTTAGAGCCCCCTTAACTCTTTTATTTAAGTATCAAGGGGCTTCCACAGTATTGCATATGAGATAACATTTTTGAGATTATATGAAAATTAATTTATTAATCTATGACCCATATCCATGAGATTAGTCACAAACGACCAATTTCTCATGATTCAAAATATTTCACTTACCACTCATTACATTAGATGATACTCACAGAGATGAAGAAGTGGTGTTGAAATAGAAAAATGAATTGATTGGCATCAACCATCACCTCTAGGGATTGAACTAAATAAAAAATCCTTCTTGGGATGTCACCCATCCCAAGACTCATCTAGCTCAAGCATGATTAACTGTGGAGTTTTTCCCACAATCAATCCCACTTATCTTATTAACGCATTTCTAAAATCTTAACAAGTATTATGCTCTATGAACTATTTAGTTATAACTCTATTGATTTTTTATTTAAGTATCAAGGGGCTTCCATAGTCCAATGTATAAAATATCATTTTTTGGATTATATTTGTAAAGTCATCAATCTATGACCTGTGTCCATGAGATTAACCTCGACTAGCCAATTTCTCATAATTTTGAATAATTCACTTACCACTTATTGTATTGGATGATGCTCGTAGGGGTGAAGAAGTGGGATTGAAACTAGTGAAATGAATCACATGGCATCAATCATTTCCTTTGTTTCTTGCACCTAGTAACTAGGACTTTCTAGGAGTGTTATAGCTTTAATTATCACATTCTTTGAGCCTCTAAGGATCTATTGTATTTATCTTCTAAGGCACCATACTTTTTCCCTTGTTTAATGAGTTTTGTGGGTGGTAACACCCTTCCTTTAAGACAATACATGGCTACTCTCATCTTGCTTTCTTTGCAACACAATTGTTGTGAGTTGCGTCACTAACATCTCACAACTTTATCTTCTATGGCATCATACTTTTTCCCTTGTTTAATGAGTTTTGAGGGTGGTAACACCCTTCCTTTAAGACAAAACACGGCTAGTCGCATCTTGCTCTCTTTGTACCACAATTGTCATGAGTTGCGTCACTAACATCTCACAACCACCTTCCCAATATTTGAATTTAATAATCCCAAAGAGAATGTTTGCATGATGGGATATATGCCTCACATGCATACTATTGTATTTTTTGTTGTGTTATTAATAAATGGATCTATATGGTTTCCCCCTCTGCATTTCATGTATTTCATATGTATGAGATACCAAGTGGTTGGTCTAGCTTTTCTTGGTTAGGTTAGACTTTTTTTTTCCATTAGTGTTCTATCATGTTGAAGAGATTAAGAAAGGTTCTTTTCTTTTCATACGCAGATAACAAGTAATAGGAGCCAGAGTGATGATCTCAATAGTTGCACTCGCTTGGATTACTTGAGGACAAACATCTATAAAAATGTGTTCATTCCAATCTTCTTTCATGTTAACAGATCAATTTTCTTTAAGTCTAGCAGGTATCTATAGTTTTACGTCCCTCTGTCCGTCACAAGTCAAGGGAAAACTAGTGGGAGAACTCACCTATCCATAGAATATATTTCTCTACTAACAGAATTGGAAACTTCACTAGGGAAAGACTTGTAGCTTTTCTCTAAGAGTTTGTGTCCTTGTCTTTACCTAATTAATTTCTTTGTTGGTAATATTTGTTGCTTGTTTCTCATTGCGAGTGGTTTTGGCCTCATATTATTTTAGTTGTATTCCCTTTTTTGTATGCACGATCGTAGTTTATAAGTTATCACTGGGGTTATCGTTCATGAGTTATCTTCAGTTACAGACGTGCATTTATAAACGATTGTTTTGTTACATAGTAGAAAGCCACAATTACCTCTGTGTCTGAATATTTCTAGGGAATTCGTTGTTGTTGGGTCTTTATATATGGTTTATCTTATGATTTTCAATTTGTTTCTAGTCCTTGACCTCTATTTAATCACTCAATGGGATCCTTTCTTGCTTGAAGTCTAGGAGAATACAATTTTTTTTCCTCGTTGCATGCGTCATGATCTGTTGTAGTTATTGATCTATATATGGGAGTTTAAAAGGTAGCTCTGATAGCTTTCTGTGTCAATATATTCAATTTTCTACTTTGCCATTTATTTTGTAGAGATTGTTCTAGTGTGTTTTGGACAATTTGAATCCTTTTCCTTTTTTCATTTTGGGATTGAGTCCATGTGTAAATATTGAAGGATGTCGAGAGTAACCCTGTCATTATCATATGCCTTTATTTATTTTTTTTGATGTTGTTTGAGTTGTTTTGATTTTTTTCCATTTGTAAAAAGAAACAAACTTTCCATTTCATTAAAGGATTCTATACAACCTTTTTAACATTTTCAAAAAGAGAACTCTTATTTCATTGGAACTTCTTTGCATGTGTTTAGTTGATTTATAGTTGGAAAATCATAAATCAGTGAATTTTTGGTAGTTTATTTAGTTGAAAGAGAAAAGCAAACTCTCTCCTTTCTATATTTATATTTCATCGAAAAGAAATTTGCATATTTGCATATTCCTTTACATTCTCTTTTGTACATTGACAAAAAGTAACAATACCATTAAATTTTCATTCCACGCCTATGTGATTAAACAACATTCCCTAAAATCATTGTTTATTACAATAAACTAGACATCTTATAGCAAACCAACAAGTCTATAATTTAGGGCCTTGGGTTAGGATTGGAGAGGTAAATCTCCAAGGCAATGAAACTGGAATTAGAAATCATTAGAGAGTGAAAATCCACTGCCACAATGAATACTTATTAGAATGCTCCTTTAGCATAGTATTTAACCATGAGGTTGCATTGTAGGCACGTAGAGTGATATCCCCACTCCCTTTTTATTTCTGGTGTTTGATGAACTACTATGCATACAAATCTCTCTAGCAGATCAATTACTTGTGCAAAAACCCTCATTGAGGTTTCGAGCATAGTTTTTGTTGATGTGGAAAAATGAACCATGCCAATAAGAAGGAGGATCGCTCAAAGGCAGGTCCCAACTAGATTTTCTCTCATTTGGTATGGAAATATCCACTACTATGTCAACTCATTTTCTGCTAATTAAATGGATTTCTCTCTAAAGATAGACTTTCTCGTTTAAACTATTCTAAATTCTAAATGCATTTATATATGCAAATGCAATCCTCTTCTAACATATGATTACTCCTAATCTAACAACATTAAAAAAAATTTGCAAATGCAAAGTTAGATTATTATAATTGGAACGAATTCACATTTACAATATGAAATTATACTAAAATATTCAATTCAAATATGTAGAGGGGAAAATTCATGTGTAAAATAATTAAATATGTTCTCGCAATTAGATTACTTATAACCATTCCAAATCATATTTCATTAATAAGGAAATAATTATATCGCTAATCAAATGACGATGAAAGAAATAACACATGTTTATTAATATACATATAGAAATCTATGTTGGGTCCCTATAATACTAGTGATTACCCCATTACTATTGTAGTTATACCCCTTATTTATATTGTTGTGCCCCTATTACCCCCATATTGTTATTTCTGTGCCCCATAGAATCCCTCTATTGTTATTTTTGTGGCTTTATATTATTATTGTTAGGTCGGCTGGATTATATTGTGACTCCTTAGACTCCTATATATAGAAAGGAGGTTTTGTCATTTGAATCATCAAAGAATTGTTCATTTATGTAATGTAAAGGAGGTTTCCCCCTCAAAGAGGCTGAATTCTAAGGCGTTGATCTATCTTATCTATCTTTTCTTGAGCTGGTTTCATAACATTTGGTATCAGAGCTTTGGATTCTAGGGTTTCGCTGCTCCAAACAAGTCATCGTGGAATTTTCGCTATAACTTTTTTTTGTGACGTTTTAGAATTCGAAAAAAAACCCCATTTTAGATGAAATAGCGCTGAACCTTGGGTCCGAATTTCAGATCATTTCGCGCTATATTTTCGGAGATATGATCTAAGGAAGTTGGTCTTTTTGCAGACTCCTGAATTACATTCTAAACAGGTGACCTGGGGAAAATTGTCATAACTTTCTCTCTGAAGATCGGATTGAAATTTTGTAAGAAGGTACAGAAAGAGAACGGACTGTAGTTTCTTGTATGCCTTTTTCAAATCCATAGGTCGAAACAGTGACTTGTGGCACGTCTTACAAGTTTGCTCTACTGAATTAGTCTAAAATCAAGTCACTGTGGGAGATTTCACACAACTCTTCCTTGGAGAATCCAATTTGGGTCAGAATTGTGGCATTGGAAAGAGGACGTAGAAGGCTACTACAGGTTTCAATTTCAGAACTAGATGATCCGAAATTACAGAGATACATCAGATTCAATATCAGGCTTCTACAAAGGGAAAAAAGGTGTGTAGTTTTTTTAAAATTTTTGCGTAAGCTTGGTTTGAAGGAATTCAAAGGGCATAGTAAAGCATTATTATCGGTAACTGATGCCCCGAGGAAAGAAAATGAAAACACTGAGTAAGGAACCTGGAAGCTCTATCATGACTCATGAAGAAGAGGAAGAAATGCTACATGATATATCAAAATTACAAGAACAAGTGCAACAAATGTCACGCTCACAAAAGCTAACAGAATCTAAGATAAATGGCGTGGAATCTAAGATAAAGGGCATGGAAGCTAAGATGGATGATTCAAACACAGATTTGAAGAGAGACATGGCAGATTTGAAGACAAATTTGAATACAGACATGGACGAATTGAAGATAAATATGAATAAGTTGCTACAAGAAATGGGCACTAAGGATGAAAGGGTACTAAAGGAAACTCATGATGAGAATAAAAGAAATGTTAATCATGATTCCATAGATGCTAATGTTGGATCGAAGACTCACCATATTCCAAAAATCGATATGAGGAAGTTTGATGGCAAGGATCCTGCCACATGGATATTACAGATGGAGCAATTCTTCGATCTCAATAATGTGCAAAACACACAAAAGGACGTATGGCAACTGTATATTTGGAACCAAATCAGTTTGTATGGTATCAATGGCTTTGCTCTCGTAAACAATTTATCACTTGGGCAATTTTTACAGAAGAATTGATAGCACATTATGAGGATACAAAAAGCAACACTTTTTTTAGCCAATTGATAAGTCTCAAACAAAAGGGTTCAATAATGGAGCACATTGAGGAGTTCCAAAAATTGAACATAAGGGTAAAAGATATTCCAGAGGAGCATAGGGTTGATGTGTTCATAGGGTCTTTAAAGGATAATATCCAACATGATGCTCGCCTTTGGGAACCTGATTCATTAGAGAAGGCATTCAGGTTAGCAAGAAAAATGGAAAGCAAAATTATGGCAACCAAGAAGCACACCACTCACAACTATAAAGATGGAAGTGTTGTTGCCCCTAGTCTTCCACAACCTATAAGGTTGACACCACAACAATTGGAAGAAAAAAGAGCAAAATGGCTTTGTTACAGTTGTGATAGCAAATACACTAAAGGTCATAAGTGTGCTGAGAAGAAATTATTCTACATAGATTGTGAAGAGGAAGAAGAAAGGAGCAAGAAAGGTCAAAAGAAGAGGATATACTCCAGGAACAAAGCCTAGATGAAGAAGAATTAAATCCGACCATATCTTGTAATCCATTGGCGGGAATTACCACTCCTCAAACCATCAAGATAGAAGGACAAATCAAGAAGAAAAAGGTAATAGTGTTGATTGATTCAGGAAGCACCCACAATTTTATTCATTGTAGGGTAGCAAAAGAATTGAATTGCTTCCTATATCCAGCACCAGAGTGTCAAGTGATGATTGCAAATGGAGGAACAATAAATTTCTCTGGAAGGTGCCATAATATCAAGCTATCCATGGGAGAATATGTATTGACTAGCCCAATGCTTTCCATTCCAATGGGAGGTGCTGATGTTGTACTAGGAGTCCAATGGCTACAATCCTTGGGTACAATAGCTTTTAATTTTCAAGAACTTTTCATCAAATTTTCTACGGAAGGAAAGGAAGTTGAATTAAGGGGTATTGCAGGGAAACCAGGAAATATAATCAGCTCTAATGGTATGACAAAGCTTCTAAAAAAGGAGCAAAGAGGTGTAATTGCACAATTATGTTCGCTAGATGTTTCCACATCGGAATCATCTATTTCTCCAGATCTCCAAAAAGTCTTGGACAATCATTCCAAGGTATTTGAGACTCCCAAAGGTCTCCCACCTATGCGTGATCATGATCATGCTATTCATCTGATTCCAGGAAGTGTTCCTCCAAACATCAGGCCGTACAAATATCCCTATGTCCAAAAAAGTGAAATTGAATGTATGGTTGCAGAAATGCTAGAGGTTGGTATAATTCAACCGAGTCAAAGTTCTTTCTCTGCTCCAGTAGTATTGGTGCACAAGAAGGATGGATCATGGCGCATGTGTCCGGATTATAGGGAGCTCAACAAGCTCACTATTAAAGATAAGTTCCCCATTCCTGTCATTGATGAATTACTGGATGAATTGCATGGATCAATTTACTTCACCAAGTTGGATCTTCGTTCGGGATATCATCAAATCAGAATGAAGATTGAAGACATTCCGAAAATAGCATTTAGAACTCATGAGGGTCATTATGAATTTTTGGTCATGCCTTTTGGCCTTACCAATGCACCTTCAACATTTCAAGGTTTGATGAATTCAATTTTCAAACCATTCCTTAGAAAATTTGTGTTAGTATTTTTTGATGATATACTAATCTACAGCAAGTCTTGGAAGGATCATGTTGAACATGTTGACAGGGTGCTACAACTATTAGAGGAGAAACAATTATATGAAAAAAGATCCAAATGTTTCTTTGGAGTCCAGGAGGTGGAATATTTGGGTCATATTGTATCTCATGAAGGAGTTAAGGTAGACCCTAGCAAAATTAAAGCCATTAAGGAATGGAAAATCCCCACATCCATAAAGCATCTGCGAGGATTTCTTGGGTTGACAGGGTATTATCGCAAGTTTGTTAAGAATTATGGGAGAATAGCAGCACCTCTAACAACATTATTGAAGAAAGATGCATTTTCATGGACTCCGGAAGCAACAAAGGCCTTTGAACATCTTAAAGAGGCAATGTGCCAAGCACCGGCCTTAGCTACACCGGACTTCACAAAAACCTTTATTGTGGAATGTGATGCTTCAGGAAATGGAATTGGTGTTGTTCTAATGCAAGATGAAAGACCCATTGCTTTTGAAAGTCGTCCAATCAAGGGAAAGTTTTTAAGCAAAGCTATTTATGAGAAGGAAATGTTGGCAATACTCCATGCACTTAAGAAATGGCGACCCTACCTAATGGGAAGACACTTCAAGGTAAAAACGGATCATGATAGCCTTAAATACTTTTTAGAACAAAGATTATCCTCTGAAGAGCGACAAAAGTGGGTCACAAAGATGTTGGGTTATGACTTTGAAATCATCTACAAAAAAGGGAAGCAAAATGTGGTGGCAGATGCACTCTCAAGAAAGGATGAGGATGTGGAAGCATTGTTGTGCGCCATTTCTATTATCCAACCAGATTGGATAAATGAAGCAAGGGAGGAATGGAAGAATGACGAAGAAGTTTGGGCACTTATTCGAAAGCTACAACAAGATTCCAGTACGTTTGATACATTTAGCTGGCAAAATGATTCGTTATGGTACAAAGATCGCTAGGGAAAATTTTAAGAACCCCCCCTAAATTTATAAATATAATAAATGGGCGAATCTCCATGGTATATAGGAAAAATGGAAGGCGATTTTATTAATAATATAATATGTATATATAATTTTTTGGCGAATCTCTCACGAGGCATGGCGAATATTTTACTCAATTATAAAATCTTGTAAGATCTTGGCGAGTCTTTCACCAAATAATAAAACTTTGTAAAGTCCTAGTGAATCTTAGCATAGGCTACATGTTGGTTTAATTCCCCCATTTAAATAGGCTACATTCCAGGTGAATACCATGGGTCAATACCATGTGCCATTTTGGTGAATACCATGGGCCAATACCACGTGCCATTTTTATTTTTATTAATTCTAATATTAGGGTTAATAATGGTTTTTTGCATGGTATTAATAACAATCTAGTCCATGGTATTTGTCCCATAGTATTTTGGCCATAGGTTTCACCTAAATATAACCCATTTTTTGAGTGTTCGTAAATATAAGGTGACTTATGGAGTAAATATAAAAAAATGTTTTATTTGTTTACCATACCTCTCGTTTATTTATATTTTTATTAATTTACCATACCTCTTCTACAAATGCCCATAGGATTCACTTAAATAAAACCTCTTTCTTGAGCCTTCATAAATAGAACGAGGGTTATGGACTAAATATAAAAAGAGGTTTTATTTATTTACGATACGTCTAGTTTATTTATATTTTTATTTATTTACCATACCTTTTGAGTAAGTATAAAAAGACGTTTTATTTATTTACCATACCTCCACTTTACTTATATTTTTATTTGTTTACACCCTTACATGTATATAAGGTGACTTATGGAGTAAATATAAAAAATGTTTTATTTATTTACCATACCTCTCATTTATTTATATTTTTATTAATTTACCATACCTGCTTTATAAATATGGTATTTGGCCCATAGGATTCACTTAAATAAAACCTATTCTTGAAAATGGGCGAATGGATTCACTTAAATAAAACCTATTCTTGAAAATGGGCGAATGGAAGGTTGTAAGTCCTAATTTCGAGGGCTAAATTTACCTTTTTTACCCTTTCCCTTAAAATAAGGTGGGCTATTTGAGGTGATTTGTAAAAATGTACTATGATACAAAATATTCGCCCACTAAAAATTTAAAACCCCTTAATTTCGCCAAAGGGCGAACGTTCGCCCCTAAAATTATCCTTGAAGATCGCTTATACCTCTGTAAGAATTCCCAGCTAAAACAAAAGATTCTTATGGAATTGCACACTTCTCCCTTAGGAGGGCACTCAAGATTTTTAAAAACTTACCACAGGGTTAAGAAGGAATTTTTTTGGGATAGCCTTAAATCAGATATTCAAAAGTTTGTGGCGGAATGTTTGGTTTGCCAACAAAATAAAGTTGAAACAATTAAGACACCGGGTCTACTACAACCTTTATCCATTCCAAGCCAACGTTGGGAGGAGGTTTCAATGGATTTTATCACAGGTTTACCCAAGTCTGAGGGAAAAAGTGTCATCATGGTGGTAGTTGATAGACTTACCAAGTATGCACACTTTTGTGCATTATCACATCCATTTTAAGCCAGTACAATTTCTACTACATTTATGGAAACAATTCAAAAGCTACATGGAAACCCAAAGATTATTGTAAGTGACAGAGATCCCATTTTCACTGGAAATTTTTGGACAGAATTATTTTCTTGTCTTGGTACTCAGTTAGCTCATAGCTCATCTTATCATCCTCAATCTGATGGGAAAACTGAGATAGTAAACAAATGTTTGGAAGGATATCTTCGTTGCTTTGTATCTGATAAACAGACACAATGGGTCAAATGGTTGCCTCTCGCTGAATGGTGGTATAACACTTCCTTCCATACAGCAACAAAAATGACCCCATTTATGGTACTTTATGGGTATCAACCATCATCCATCACATCATATTTAAAAGAAAATTCTAAGGTTCAAGCAGTGGAACATCACATCGAACATCAACAACAAGTCCTCCAACTCTTAAAGGATAACCTCGTGTTGGCACAAAATATAATGAAACAACAGGCAGATCAACATCGCAGTGAAAGAAGTTTTGATGTAGGTGATTGGGTATTCCTACGGCTACAACCATATAAGCAAATGTCCCTAAAGCAAGCTAAGAAGGATAATAAATTATCACCAAAGTATTATGGTCCGTACAAGGTGTTGCAAAAGATTGGTACTATGGCATACAAATTGGAGCTTCCTGCAGCTTCTCGATTGCACCCAGTTTTCCATGTTTCATGTTTAAAGAAGGTTATAGGCGACAAGCTCCCAGTTCAAACAATATTGCTAGAACTTGACGAGGAAGGAAAAATTATATTGGAACCGGAAGCAGTCACAGAAACAAGAACTCGACAGCTACGAAATCTATCAATTTCAGAGTATCTTATCAAGTGGAAGAACTTATCTGCTGAAGATTCCACATGGGAGGATGAGAATTTTATGCAGAAGTATCCAGAACTACTCAAGCGTTGAGGACAACACTTTTGAAGGAGAGGGGCATGTTGGGTCCCTATAATACTAGTGATTACTCCATTACTATTGTAGTTATACCCCTTATTTATATTGTTGTGCCCCTATTACCCCCATATTGTTATTTCTGTGCCCCATAGAATCCCTCTATTGTTATTTTTGTGGCTTTATATTATTATTGTTAGGTCGGTTGGATTATATTGTGACTCCTTAGACTCCTATATATAGAAAGGAGGTTTTGTCATTTGAATCATCAAATAATTGTTCATTTATGTAATGTAAAGGAGGTTTCCCCCTCGAAGAGGCTGAATTCTAAGGCGTTGATCTATCTTATCTATCTTTTCTTGAGCTGGTTTCATAACAATCTAATGCATCAACAATAAATATTATATGAGTACAAGCATCCCCCCCTTGTATTCAAACATTTGAAAATTTTCCTTGGTGAGAGGTACAAGTAAAAGCTCCAAGAACAATTTTCAATCCTTCACTTGACCTGATAATAATATACAAGAAAAAATTTGGATTTTCCAAGCCCTCTAAAACTAGAGTTTATTTCATAATCAATCCCCACTCTTCCCCATCTATAACTCATGCTTTGATTCTTATTTTCTAAAAAATGTTGGAAAATAGCACCCAAGAAAAACACAATATCCTTTTAAGCAATTGTGTTGTTATATATTTTCTTATTTTCCACATTCTCTTTTCTTCATTTGTGCATATGTATCCTACACAAAACAACTTTAATATAATTATTCATATCAATATTTGACAAAAGTCATTCATGGAAGAAATTAAATTGATATGATAGAATCTTTTCACTATTTCATTATTTCTCTTTAGGATCTTCTTTTCATTTTCCTAAAACAATTGAAAAATAACTATCATGTCAACAAGAATAGAATTTAAACATTTGCCAAATTTTATATTTTATTTTTAAAAATCACTATGTTTAGAGTATATTTCTATTATTTGAAGCTTGCTCGTACATTAATAAAATCAAATAATTAATGATAAATAAAACTAGTAAAATTTGTCATCAGAATAATAAAACACAATGATTATGAAAAGTAAAATGCATAATAGTTAAAACTTAAAATCTTCACCAATTTCCTCAACCAAATCATGCACTAATGTTTGAATGATTTCTTTGGCAAAGATCTATGTGATTTCCTTCCTTCTTTCCTAGTGAAATCATCCTCAAATTTACTGCGATTTGGGGCCATTTAGTTAGCAAAAATAAGACGACCTTTCTTAAATTTTTGGGCATTTCTACTATCAATCCAACAAAAATATTTCTTTCAAAATGTTCCTCACATTCCTAGATTTACGATAACTTGTTTATTGCTCAATTTGGTCACCTGATTCAAGATATGGATCTCAGAAAAAAGCACTCAATAACCATTGATCTCCCCATTGAATTATTTTTTATCATTCATCTACAAGCTTTATTTTAACCCACATGAATTGTGGGAAGGAACTGCGATGCATTTATATTGTTTTTGCATCCGAATGTGATTTTTGTGTAATGTTATGGGAAGGTATGGAATGTTGAGCTAGTGTTAGTGTTTTGAACACACTCATATATCTGAGTCCAAAATCCAACAAATCAATGAAAAAAGAAAAGAAATAAAACATGAATGTGAAATTTCTAAAAAAACGTAAATGTGAAATATCTAATAATAATAATAACAACAATGAAATGCAATGAAGCACATCCAATCAACAAGATCACCCTGCTCCTTAACTTAGCACACAGGATGAAGAACATGCACACACAAAGTCATTTAGTGTTCAAACTGTCTCAGTGCACTCAAGGATTAGGTTGGCTTAACTGCATCTATCCTCACTAGTTGATTTTCACACTTGAGCCTAAGCTCAAGAAACATATTGGTCATTCATGGAGGTAGAGCATTTTCATAATGTTCAAAACCGCCTTCCTACACATGTTCAATGAAGCACATCCAATCAGCGTGATCACCCTGCTCCTTAACTTGACATACATAATGAAAAACTTGCACACATAATGTCATTTAGTGCTTAAACTCTCTTGGTGTAATCAAGGATTAGACTAGCTTAACTCCATTTGTCCTTTCTATTCTATTTCCACACTCAAGTCGGAGCTCAAGAAACATATTGGTCATTCATGGAGGTAGAGAATTTTCATAATGTTCAGAACTAGCTTCCTACACATGAATTACATTGATTTATTTTGGCATCCAAAGTCATTTCGATGGTTATGGTTCATCATAGTAGAATTGGGCACAAACTAACATATTTATATGGCTCAATTTCTCTTTGTTTGTTGTTTCATGTTCAGTTCCACCTCTCTCAACAGTTTCAACGATGGTTTGAGACTCTTGGGTTGTTTCTTTTCAAACTAATGGTTCTCTCCTTGTATTTAGGCCCATCTCCTCTTTTAGTCCCTGGCCCCCTTGACATCTCCCCTAGGTTTTGTCTCTCACTTGGTTGTTGCTCCTTGGAATTTACACTTCCCTTAGTGTTTTTTTTTTACCCACCCCTCCTTGCCTCCCCCTTCACTTGAGTTTCTCCCTCCTTTTCCCCGACTTTCTAGCGTTAATCATTTTTTATCTTTATCCCTCCCCTAGCCTTATTTTTCCTCATGGATTGACTTACAAAATTTCTCGCCAACATGCCAGAGTGAGGTGTGGCACAACTTACTACCAAGAATTGGGTGGCTCTTAGGCCCAACAAAGAGTGAATAGCTCTGCTTCTCATTTTCGTGCCTATACTCCACCACAAATACAAGAAACAATTGGTAAAGCCAAGTAAGAAATTACAGATGAATGCTAGTGCCTAATTGCAGTGGAGGATTGGGTTATAGATACAGGATACTCTTGAGTCTATTTCAGCTACTACATGCACACTATTGGCCTATATTTGAATTTAAAAACACTATTGGGAAGGGTATTGATCGATAGGAGCAAGGCTCGAGAAGAAATCCTCCTTCAAATGGACAAGATACAAGTGCTCTCACACTCCATGGATAGCAGACTCAGTAAAATAATTGAAGCTCATATTAGTCTATATCCTATTCTAGCCTGTTCTTCAAAAGGAAAGAAGGACCCCATCACAGTTGAAGCCTTTGACTTTGACAGGTCCTAAATTCTCTCTTGGTTGGTTGATTTTTCATTTCTTAGACTTAGTTTTTTAACTTTTTGGGTAACTATGGCCCCAGTATCCCAATCTATATTATTGATTTTCTTATGTTTTTGTTCGAAACTCTATACATGGATATCATGGAAACCGAAATTTTGTGCTTGGCCTGGTTTTTTTAGTGGCAAACCATCATAGAGTCCTATGGTTTCTATGTAATATTTTGTTTACATGACTGAAAATTTAACTTTGCGAAAAAATAAAATAAATAAAATTGAAAAGTAAGTCCATAATCTGGAAAATTAAAAAAAGACATGAATTTTGTTCTTATCATCATAAAAAACATGTCCAAAATAAAAAATAAAATAGGTTTGGGATCCGGAAAATTTTAAAAATACATGAATGTGAAATATAAAATTCCAAATGGGTGAGGAGAAATGAGGTTGATTAAAGAAAACTCGAATGGTTATCAAGGTTCCAACTTATAGGGCTTATGGTTCCATATATAGAAATACGAAAAGTTTGGAAAAGGCACATTATGAGAATTTCATATGTCTAGATCCCAAATATTAGGAGTTTTCTACTTAAGGTCCAAACCTAGATGGGTTTGTATACGGATGCTCATAACATAAATAAGGTCGCATAGCTAGCGTTCTCTCCCCTCTTATTTTAATTATTGAACTTTGAAAGGTATGGACCAACTCCCACATTTGAACAAGGACTACAAATACTATAAATGGTATATATGAACAATTCACTTTGTAGAATACATCATGACATGGTTTTGTGTGATGCAACGACTATCAACCGCGTTGAAATGTACAAATATGTCATGATAAAATTTTGCTCTGTCACCCATGATTAGACTCAATGACTGCGCCATATTTTTCTTCAGTGTTATACTATGAGAAATCTCATCCAAGTTTAAACACAAAAATATAAATTATCTATGACAAAATGAGTTCATGGAAGTTGCACTTTATTTGATAAACTTCCCAGAACAATTCTAATAAAATTCATCCAATTGGTGGAAACTAAGTCTTGTTGTGTATTAATTCGCCTTCATTATGTGATAATGCAGTCGTTAGAGTGGATTAAGAAATCTTTCACACAACTATGTTAATGGTGTGTGTGTGTGCGTGTGTGTATTGTTAATTTTGTCTAATCTAACTAATAAATAGAATAGTCATTTTCTAGTATTTTTCCCACGAATTTTGTTAAGAATATTGTAGAAAAAATTAACAATTAGGATCACGAATTTTTCGATCCTTTTTTGTTTGGACTTTTACTTCTACGAACTAAAATTCAATGTTTTAATTAAACAAAATCAATGTGATGGATGCATTCGTCCCTTATTTCAATGATAGCGAAGCAATGTGATAATACATTGTCCTTCATAAACGTCATGCAGAAAATCATGACAACTAAACAGTATATGTGCCAAAATGCAATTTTAGAATTGCCTAATTCGTAAACTTCATGCGGAAAAAACATGACAACTATGCAGTATATGCGCCTTACTACAATTTCAGAATTGTCCACCTCGACTCGAATTATTGAATGGTTGTAAAACAAAGGAAATAACAATTATTATTTTCAACATTTGGAGGCTATATTCGACCTTATAAATGATTATTTCACATTACCATCTTACATCACATGGTATTTCAAAGATGGGGCGACTGTAGGAAAAGTTACATATGGTATTTCAAAGATGGGGCGACTGTAGGAAAAGTTACAGATGGTATTTCAAAGATGGGGCGACTGTAGGAAAAGTTACACATGGTATTTCAAAGATGGGGCGACTGTAGGAAAAGTTACACATGGTATTTCAAAGATGGGACAATTGTACCGAAAGTGAATTTATTTAATGATTTACATGCATTTGAATTTATAATTCCTTTCACTAAAAATAATTTAATACGAGTAGAATTGGAGATACCCAGACAATATTCTAATGAGAAGTTATAATGCTGGTTTTTGAACTTACAGCTCTAACTTCCCTCTCAACAACATTGTCTGCCAAGTTGCTCCACATTAGAGATTTGCATTAGGACAAAGTATATATATATATATATATATATAATCGTAGATGAAGTAGAGGATTTGTAGGCAATTCTCATTTGGGAGATTTACTATCTTTTAGATGTGCAAAATCAAATTAAAGAGATCAAGTTCCCTGAAGATAATTAAACCTAAGGAAAGATAATTCACAAGTTAAAATGGATGTATACTAATGATAATTAGATAATCATTAATTGTAAACTAAATATAATATATATTATAAATTTCAATTTTTAAGGATGTGTTTAAGTTATGTTTAATGAAGTTAATTATAAGTTTTTTAAAGATGTCAATAACAATGTTTGTGATTGGACAGTGAAAAGTAATTGCGAACAATATAGGCAGCGGCTAACCAGCCTGCCATAGGGCATTAAATGCCCGGGGAGATGCAGGCTGGATAACCCGATAACACGCGAGCGGGGAGACTGGGCATTAAATAAGAAATGGGAATTCGCGTGTTATCGGGCTATCCAGCCTGCATCTCCCCGGGCATTTAATGCCCTATGGCAGGCTGGTTAGCCGCTGCCAACAATATACACCTAAGAAAGTAACATTGAATGGTGTACCGAGTATGATGTATAGGTTGTCTAATCAACAACTTATTCAAATCTTACAACTTATTTACCACCGGTCACAAAATATAACCTAGTGGATAGTGTTAGCAATAATTAGACGCTTTTAAATTTCTTCTAAGTTCCTCAAATTACATTTGTTACTCTTAAATTGGTTTCAATCATTTGTTCCTCTTAAAACTAATAGGATGTGAATGTGATTCTCATTGATCAAGGCTTTAGACATTATGACAATACACATTACAACCATTGCGTAGGGTCAAATGCCGGTGCATTAATATGTAATTAGGTGGTTATTTGGCATATCTACATTCATGGCTTTAATCACCAAATACACTTATCATAAATGTCGATATGATTTTGAAAAATCACATGCGAGATCAAGTTTCCATGAATTTATGTTTGTTACAGGTACAACCTTCTTTGCTAATTTTTTGGGCCTATGGCACCCATTTCATCCACAAAATTAGGAAGAATTTGTACCTGACTACGTGATATTTGTGAACATGTTTTAACTTGCTGTACATACAAGATTCCTATAAAAGAGTTGCCAATACTTTAGCGGGATGGATAGACGTCATCGTTGTTCAAAAGTCGAGTGTCTCAACCGCAAGGACTGGACTCCGGAGGAAGATATCATTTTGATGGATTACGTCAACATTCATGGACTAAAGGGCAGATGGAGTTCGGTTCCTCTGAAAGCAGGTTCGACATGCTTAGGAACTAAATATGAAATAACAACAGTACGTTAGTCATCATTTCATAATCAGACCAAAATGAAGTGAACCAATCAAACTTAAATATAATTAAGATATTTAAAAAATGAAACGAATTTTGTTGTGTAATGTTAACCTTATACATTGCTATTTAAAGTTTTAGTCAAAGGTGGGTTAGTTTAAGGTCAATGCATTACCCACAAAGTATTTGGGCATTCAACTAGATATGAACCCTAATCGTATCAAAAATTGGCAGAATCTATTGGAAAAGTTAAGAAAACGACTAGCTAACTGGTCGTTTAGACTATTGAATAAACCCGAGTCCTAGGTTTCAGGCAGGGAGTATTACCCACAAAGTATCTGGGCATTCAACTAGATATGAACCCTAATCGTATCAAAAATTGGCAGAATCTATTGGAAAAGTTAAGAAAATGACTAGCTAACTGGTCGTTTAGACTATTGAATATAGCCAGTAAAATTGTTCTGTTAAAATCGGTTTTATCAGCTATTCCCATATACTCCTTATCACTTATGGCAGCTCCAAAAGGGATCTTTTCTAAAATGAGAGAAATTATGGGTAAATTTCTTTGGGGGGGCCCTAAACAGCAGAAGAAATGGACTTTGGTCTCCTGGAAGAATGTAATAAAACGGAAAGAGGAAGGGGGATTGGGTGTACGGGATCCTGAAATTGTCAATAAGGTTTTAGGGGCGAAGTTATGGTGGCGCTGGGTACAGGGGGGTACAGATGTATGGAAAAATATATGGAATAGGAAATATGGAATGCCTGATTCCATTGAAGGGCATTTACGAATTGATGAAGTTCCAAGGGGGTCACCAATGTGGGAGCTAGCTAGTACTAATCGGGAGCTTGTTAGGAACCTTGCCTTCTGGGAAATCCGAGATGGAAGAGTAGCATGGTTTTGGGAGGAAGGATGGCAACAGCGGGATCACATGAATCGTATCCCCAATCTGCATATCGTCCAACAAGGGGCGCAAAGAGCAGGACTGCAGTATGTCAGGGATTATTGGAAGGATGGAGCAGAGAATGACTTATGGAGAGTTTGGAAAAGACCAGAAGATTTCGATGACACTATAAGTCAAGAGGTTGGCCATCTGTATATTAAGGAATTAGATTCCAGAAAAATTAAAATTAGAGATGGTAAGGATATTCTTAGATGGGGGAAGGCGATGAAGGGTTTGTTTACAGTCAAAGAAGCATATTATTGGGCAACAAGGGAGGAAAGAGAGGAGGATCCAGTGGAATGGAAAAGGATTTGGCAAAGTAAGTGGTGGCCAAAAGTAATGTATTTTATTTGGCTGGTGTGTAGAGGGAGGATACTGACGTGGGATAATATTCAGAAGAGAGGTATGAATGGGCCATCAAAATGTTATCTTTCTAATAAGGAAACTGAGACTCAGGAGCATATAATGAACAAATGCCTATTTATTCGAGGGTTGTGGGAGGAGATCAGGATATTATTTGGTAAAACAAACAGGGATCCGGAGAATCATAGGAATACTTTGCTTCAATGGGGAAAAGGGAATTTCCAAAGTAAGGTGGTAAGAAGGATATGGACTCTGGCAGTGGGGTTTACAGTTTGGGAAACTTGGAAAGAGCGTAATCGCAGAATTTTTCAAGATAAAAGGAGTCAGGAATCGAGCATTTGGGAGGCAGTATGTAGGTCAATCAAGGAAACAGTGTTATCTGAAGTTTGGGATGAACAGGACTGGAAGTTGAATCCGGAAGAGCAGCAAATAGTATCGAAACTTAATTTGGATATAACAATGATCTACCCGAATACAAAGAAACGACCCCTAGGTGGAGTGCAGAGTCCCAATCATTTTAGTTTGCCTGGAGAAGGAAGGATTAAATTAAGTTTTGATGGGGCATCGAAAGGTAACCCCGGACAAGCAGGTCTGGGAGGCATTTTTAGGGATAGTAGTGGGTCTACAAGATGGATATATGCTGATTTTGGGGGAGACATGACGAATAATGAGGCGGAGCTGTGGGCTGTTTACCAGGGACTGCGTATCGCGGTTAGAAATAGATATTTGAATTTGGAAATTGTCGGAGACTCCAGGATTGTGGTAGACATGTTGAGAAAACTAAGGGATGGCAAGTGCTGGGACCATGTTGCAAGAAGCTGGAGGACCGCAGGAATAATACAAGACATTGAAGGATTGTTGCGGGGGATTGAATACACGATTATTAACCATGTATTACGAGATGGAAACAGGGCAGCGGACCTTATGGCGAATTGGGGAAGTGGAGGCGTGGATAGGCGGATCGATAGTAGTTGGAGGTCGGTAAAAGACGATCCGCGGTGGACAGAGTTAAACGATATATTAAACCGGGATTTACATGATGCGAATGTGCCAGCGGGGAATACATAACCACCTACGGATTATGACAAGGAGGGATACACGTACCATAGCTCATGATGGTGGAGAGAGTTTGCAGGTTCGCGCGTATGGTATTAATACTCAGAGCGGTTGGAGTAATAAACCCAAGGCCCCATTGATCATTCCAAGAAGGAAATGGGACTGGGAACCGAGGACGAGAGGACACCCTGTCAGAGTGATGGCGATTGAATCCAATTATGAAAACACAAATGGATTGCGGAGTAATGACGAATTTGGGTTGCAACGAAGCTATAGGAAACCAAGGTGGCCGATTGGCAATGCATTCAGCTTTGCATGCATGCGAATGAATCGGAGTTGGGGATTAATTGGGAACTGTAGGGCGGGGAAGAGCAGTGAGAGGTTTTCGGTGCTAACGGGGGACGAGGAAATGGCGGAGGGTCAGGATAGGGATGTAGGGCGCTGGACGAGGAGCAAGGAGGCCAGTCGAGAGGCGAAAGGCAAGAACCAGGTAGAGGAGACCATCAGGAAAATTATGCTTAATATTTCAGATGATTCAGAGACGGATTTTGACATAAGGGACTATCTTGTGGACGAAGAACCCCGGCGTGGACAAGAAAGTAAAGATAGGCGGGGAAAGGGACAGAGGAATGAGGATGAAGACCGGGAAGAAGATGAGGAGTATGAGGAAGCGGGGGAGCGACAGGTGGGTGGCCGCCGGGGGAGGAGACGGGGAATGCGCGGGCAGAAGAAGGAATTTGTCAGCCAGCGGGGCAGAGGGAGTCTGAGCGGGCGAGGAGGAAGAGGGGGCAGGACTGCAAGAGCTGAGTTTGAGGAAGAGACGGTTAGTGAGGCCAGAGGTAGGAAGCGAGGTAAGAGAGATATGAAAAAGAAACTGCAGGAGGCAGAAGAGGCTTATCATCAAAACACTCACCCAAACATTCGAAGAATTATTGAACATTTGGAAGAGGAAGCAATGCAGGAACATTCAGGGTCAGAAATGGAGGATTGGGAGTCATATTTGCCTGATCCAGGACATACAAGAGGGAGGATGACATTATACAAACAATCTTTGCATGTCTATTGGGGCATGAAAAGATTATTAGCTAAAGCACTTGAACAGGTAGCCATGGAAATGGTAGAATTGGCTCAGGGTATACCTGTCATGAAGAAGGAGCTGAAAAATCTTCAAGTCACCTTAATGATGCAAGATAGGAAGATGGATGAGATCCTGAAGGTTCTTCAAGCTAGTGGCATGGGTGTTAAGACTGAGAACGAAGCCAATCTGGAGACACGGACTTAGCAGAAGATGGAGCAGCTGAAAAGAGGTTTTTTTGCTTTCAGTTTTATTTAGATATACTTGTTATGCATGACTCAAATGATACTTAGTTTGACTGTAGGAAGAGTAGATGGATATATAGCATGGGGAGAAAGACTGTTGGTACTCTATTTTTGGATAAATGGATATATAGCATGGGTAGAAAGACTGATGGTATTTTATTTTTGGATGGCTGTTAAGAATTTCAGGTGGTCAAGAAACCCGGTTTCCCTTCGGGGCGGGTTGAGACCGGCCCATATGTATATGTTTCCTATGTTACAGTAATAGAAATGCAGAATCACGCCTTTGCTTACAAAAAAAAATAAAAAATTTAAGGTCAATGCATATATCGAATGGCAAGGATAATAAAAAAAAAAAATTGAAAAAGAAATTGAATATAACAAATGTAAAAAGAGAATCTAGAATTTATGAAAATTGAAAATGTCAATAATGTGAAGTCTCTGTGAAAGTGAAGTAAATTATGAAAGTGAAGTAAATTTAAAGAGTAAAAAATAAAAACTAATAAACACAACATGTAAAATGAAATATATATATTAAATAAAATAAAAAATGATGAAAACAAATTGAATTTAAAAAAAGTCAAATAAAAATGTGAAATGTGAAATTAAAATTAGGGTTTCCTATGGTATAAATTTTTGGTTTCTCATGAAATAAAACTATGAAATGAAATTTAGAGTTTCATGTGAGATAATATTTGGGTTGCATTTGATTTTTTCAGCTCAACTTGCAATGTAATAAACCATATGTCAACTTTATTGGAACTCGCAAAAATAGTAGACATAGAATTAGATAGGCGTGAGATCCATTATTACTAAAATGGTGCACATATTAATACATTGTGTGACCATTGGTTTTCATATTCCAAGAGGTCTCTAGGAATTCTATGATTGTTAGCATTCCTCCACACCAACTCAAATGAATTAGGAGTCCAACATTTCCGCTCTTAATCCAAAGGGGTGTATGTGAGTCCAAGAAAATAGTTGAAATACAAAGGTAGATAGTAGCCAATGGATTCGTATGTGCTCTCTAAGATGGTGGTTTAAGGAAAACCACAAACCAAATGAGATAACATCAGATGAAGTCTTCTACCAGTGGTGTTTTAAGGCTGACCACCAACTCTAAAACTTGGCTCGAAGCATTTCTTGAAACAATTCTGAATCTAGCTAGAATTTGAAGTCTTCTGTGAAGTGGAAGTGATCCCTTATGATGGTTTAAATATGACCATAAACTAATAATATGGATAGAAGAATCCCAAATCTTCTATTGGTGGTAGGCCACCAATCAAACCATTCTCATGGAACATGTGTCTGGCTTTGGCTACAATTATGTCTCTAGCACTAGCTGACTATGGCTCTAGGCTCTTGCAGCTGGCTCTTGTTATGGTTGTGGCCCAGGCTCGCTTGATATAACTTTGAAACCAATAACTGACTATCAATTCCTCACATCAAAAACAAGGTGAGAATATCAAAATTTCTCCATTGAAATATGTGTCAATACTCAAGAATGAGCTATGTGGTATGATCGATATACCTTCTTAGCTATTGAAGACCATTATAAAGAAGAGATCCATTCAAGGTGAATATTTTCTCTTGAATGAGTCTTCTATCTGGAACATTTGTCTTAGTGATGAGTATATTTTCCAATATTTTCACAAGGGTGAAGATCAAAACATTGATCTTTCGTGTGGCCAACTTGATCACAAATTTTGGCATATGTGAATCTCATGTGGAAGTGGAGCAAGTGAAGATGAACTTTACTAAAGAAATGTAACACTCTAAGACTAGATTGGTTTGGAGTAGTATGGAATTTGAGAGGAGACTTCCTTTTCTTATTTGGGACTAGTTCTGTACATATCACTAGTGGATTTTTCCCAAGGTCTGGTGATAGGCTTGGGAAGTGCAAGCAGAACATGTGCATGTTCTTGTGAATATTCTCCTGAAGTCTGATCAAGTGTTGACTATTGATGTGAATCAACTTCAAGCTCAAAAAATTATTTTTTTGAATAAGAACTAATTTAGAATGTTGACTCTTTCGGTTTAATTCAATGTGTTGGAGTTGTGACTTGAGTTGAAGAAATGCGATCTTCTCCAATCCATGTTCTAAACATATTTGAATATTAGGGAGAGTGACCTTGCTGATTTTAACCATGTCATCAACAGTATGGAGTATTAGATATTCACGAACTCTAATACTTCACCAATTCAAGCCATTTTCCAAACAATACACTTAATTACAATGAGCCCTTTGGTTTCTTAATCAATCACTTGCAAATTTTAATATGGGTGACTTACAACAACAAGATATGCTACAAATTTTTGTTCTCACTTTTGAATATGATGATTGACATCCTTCTCACTATACTTTAGCTCTGATACACTTTTATAAAAATAAATAAAACTCAAAGAAGAGGCTTATTGCAATGATTATTTTGTTGAACCTCCTTAGGATATGTTTCAAAATTTAGAACCTCATTAGGGTGTGTTGAAGCCACAAAAAATAAGAATGCGTTCCCTACTGACATGAAGTTGTCAACGAGTTTCCTAACATAATAACTTCAAAACTACAAAAATCTGATTATAATATTAACTGACTAAACAACTCCAAAACTACAAACATATGATTCTAATATTAATTGACTAGTGAAAGCAACTATGGTGCATAATACCCATAGGTTCCACGCATAAAGTACATATATGTTGTTGTCAACAAAGCTTATGGATTATTTTGTATTTGCAAAGGCGGAATTAAGATAGGGGTTATTAATACAAACTTGTTATAGCATATTGCAATGTTGATTACATCATTTTTTTCCTTCTCTTTGCCCAAATTGGATTCATATGCACTCAATTTGATGGAAACAATCCAATATTTTTCTTCCTATGTATTCTTACCTATACATTGATTGGCATGATTAAGTATCAAGGTTTATAGCTGTGTGTGGGCACATGGTTTGCTTGAATTTCGAGCTCCCTAACTCCTGCACACAATTTTCAGTTGGATTGGAACTTTGATTACCAATTATCCACCACTCTTTGTTGGAAAATGTGCAACAAGAAATGTTAAATTTAGAATCTGCTAAAAATAGACTTGCTAAAAATAGCATGTCTAAAAATAGTAGTTTGGCCAGTGAGGTCATTGGCCACATTGGGTGAGAGGTGAAACTGCTAAAAATAGAAAGTTCTAAAAATAGCATTTCTAGGTCCCTTCCTATTTATAGCAGTCCCTAGTCTATCTATAGGAAGTAAAATTAATTTTGGTCTTAACGACAGTTGGAAATATTAATTAATTAATTCAGTTGAGTTAATTAGTTAAGGAAATTCGAATTTGAAGTCTTTGTGAGCATGCACATGAGGTGTCCCACTGATTGAGGAATTTATCCTTAATTTACTCCACTGATTGAGGGAATAAGTATGAGTTCTATAATAAGAGAATCAGTTGACTTAGTTCTAACTAGTCAAGTCCAGTTAGATTATTTTAACAAGTTGTTAAAATAATAAAATATAGTTTGTTAATGCTTGCATGCATGCGACAACTATTATTTTAGATAACTGAGGATTCACTCATGGATAACTGTTGCATGTTAGTTCTGTCAGAGACCCAGTTGAGATCAGAGAAGGGACAATGTACTATCAGTTGGATGAATATTTTTCCTATAAAGGAAGCTCATCGATGATGAGGATTTATCTCCTTCAGGTTTGTGCAGTTAGATTAGAGGTTAGTGAGTGTGTGAAGAGGCCAATTCACACATGTGACATCACTGACCCCAAGGAAACTGCACAAGGAAATAGGAGTCTTGGAGGGTAGGGGAGAAGGTTTGTGAGAAGCCTTTGACTGTCTATGAGCAGCAGAGGGATTGTACTGAGAGCTGGATAGCTTCTGAGCTAAGGCTTTGTGTAATCCGGACTATATTTCCACTTGTATGATAATACAGAGATGGGGTTTTAGTCAGGTGTTTTCCCTGGGTAAATTCTTCTGCGTTATGTGTGATTGATTCCTTCTTATTAGTTATATGTGTTCTTATTGATGTTGCTCATGGTTGATTAAGCTTCCACTAAATTGTTTGTAGAAGGAGATCAAGTGTTTTTCTTTAGTACATTGCATTACCAGGCGATCTATAGGTGGGAAATTTCTACATGGTATTAGAGCTAGCTGATTTGTAGAAAAAGTTCTACATGGTATCAGAGCTAGCTGATTTGTAGAAAAAATCTACAAAATTCTACACTCTCAGATGCTCACTCGGTCATTTATTCAATTCTAATAGATATTGAACAATGTTGCATGTCCTTTGATCAATTGCTTACCATTCCCTGATAAAATAACATTAATTTGAATCTACATATGAATGAAAACTTCTCCTTTACCTTAAATTTATCATAGACTATGAACTCTTTGTCTCTCTGAATTTAACTCTAATCATGTCATTAATAAACTTGGACTAGGTGGCACGACATACAAATTACATTGCGACTAAAGCGCGAGGTTGAATTTGATCAATCTTGGTAAACACGAGCTTCATCAATTTTGAATTGGAATTGAGAGACAACATTGTATCTCTCTTAGTCCTTAAAAAAAGAAAAAGAAAAAAAAAGTCCTAATCCTCTCATTAATAAACTTGGACTAGGTGGCACGACATACAAATTACATTGCGACTAAAGCGCGAGGTTGAAGTTGATCAATCTTGGTAAACATGGGCTTCGTTAATTTTGAATTGGAATTGAGAGACAACATTGTATCTCTCTTAGTCCTTAAAAAAAAAAACAACAACTCCTCTCAATAAATAAAAAAAATCACTTAATAGAATATAACTTAAGAAATAAATTCATGGTTTTGAACCATTTTTTAGATCTACATCTTGTGCTCAAATCATCCTCATCCTCTAAACTGGCATAAGTCAAGGGATGACTTTTTCATTCTCTCTCTATTTAATTTCACTTGCAAGAAGCACAAGGACAAATGACATGGTCATAATAAATGGAGGGTTCCTAGTAACCAATGGTTAGCCATAAATTAAGCATAGTTGTAATTGAGATGCACAGGGGAAATAACACATATGGGCATAAGGATTTGAATAAATAGAGCCAAATTTCGAGCCCACAATGTTTTTCATAGGGTTTCTATGTCATGGGAGTATCTGAATATTGTTGTGAAGGACAATGCAGAGGCGTGTGGTGTTATTACTTCAAACCCAAGAATATCTAGAGATAAGGGTGATATCGTTTAGTCAAAAGAAACATTGAAACAAAAAATTCTCACAGATAGAATGGGTGGGGTTTTTGGAGCAGGCGCCGAAGAACCCAAACCAAGGGATAGTTCTACAAACTGACAACCAAGGGACTAGACAGCAAAAAGAAAAATGCCAGAAATAACCACTCCGTTATGATACCACTATTGGAACTCACGAAAATAACAGACACAAAATTAGATCAACGTGACATCCCTTATTTCTCAAATGTACACATATTAATACATTGTGTGATCCTTGGTTTTCATCTTCCAAGAGGTCCCTTGGACTTCAATATTCTATGACTATTGGAATTCCTCCATAACAACCCTAATGGATTAGGTTTCCAATAGACTTCATTACTATAGGCCTTTGATCTGCCTTAGAACAACTTCTGATTTCGTGTATTCAATAACACCATCCCAAACTTGATTTCATGTCTTTTGTGTTTTCCTTCTAATTTCATGTCTTTTGTGTTTTCCTCCTCCTTAGACATAAACCTCTTATGTTCAAATCTACACCATTCTTAGAAGGTAAAAGATGAAGCTTGAAATAATTATATAAAAGATCAAATACAAATATTAGGTAAGGTGTAAAATCAAAAGACACTATGATCAATTGATCAAAGAGCTCCAAAGGACTATTTCAAGGTTTATGTCAAAGGATATATAGAGTTTTAGGAACATAGATCCATAAATGCAGAGAAATATTGACAAGTTCTAATGGGTATCATGAAAGATAAAGAAATAATAAGATCCAAACCCCAAACCCAAAACCCCAAACCCCCAAGGTAGATAGGTGGATAAATCATCAATAAAGATCAAATCTTTAACCCTCTAGGTAGTCAAAGAAGAAAAAATACTCACAATAGGAATTTATTAGGCATTAAAACTAAAAATGGTGGTGGGATGGGGCGGGGTGGGCTGGCGGGGCTTCTTTATTTTCTTTTCCAAGCAAAATAAAAGGGGCAATTGTTGTCACAACAACAATTCCCCTACCCATGTGTGTGGTCCCAATCCATGGTTGTTTCCCCTAATTATTTGGTTTTGAAGTGGTGGCCTTAGTAGCCATTCTGTATGAAATTCAACCTAGGTGACTAAAGGTGGAAATCTTTCATGATACCTTATAAAAATTTCATATCACTATATTAGTTCTCCGAGGGGATGGATCTCCACGCTATTGGCAGGGCCACATGTGCTAGTAAACACTAGTATTGGGAGGATGGCATAATTATTTCTCATACATTCATAGGTGTGTGATATATGGTTCTTGGTTTAGTGCCATTTATAGTGTGTCTTTTCCTTGTAGTGTGTCTTACTCTGAATTTGGCATTGTGGCTAACCAATCACTCTGTCAATTAAAAAGACACACTACAAGGAAAAGACCTTCTTGTAGAGGTTATAACAGAGGTTTTTAGTGTTATAAAATTGGAAAAAATTGTCAAAAAAATATCCGCTAAAACATAGGTTTGGGATAATAGAGGTTTTAGTGGATGTTTTAATGGAACTTCATTACAATTGAAAAAAAATTGGGTAGCCGAAGGTTCTAGCGGGTTTTTTTTTTTGTGCACTACATACATAAATGCATCGTGCGGCATACATAACTAAAATCACCAAGGCGTTGAATGCGAATAATACCAGTGTGTAATGTATACCACACTAGTGTTAAGAGATACAAAAGCACTAGGAATTCTTCTAAGAAATGACACAGAGGCACACAAAAAATAATTATTGTGTCAGTGCTTTTTTTAAACTTGCAGCGTTGATGTGTATCGTTAGTAAAAAGGCCCTAGTGTGTTAGTTATACAAAGGGACCAATGTTGTTTGTTTCATTAAAGCACCGAGTTGGAAATAATATTTTGTAGGATTATGAAGTTAGTTATATGAAATCATTGGTGCATTAAGAATCACAATGCATTGGGGCATTAATCTCAAACAGGATAGATGCTTTAAGCTATAAATGCACAAGTGCTATCGTTTTCTTAAAAGACACCAGACATGCAAAAATATGTCATCACGGTGCTTTTATATAACACAACACACAGGTTATTTTATATGCTATAGACGCATCGATTTTTTTAATGATATTTTCTCTTTTTTGGAAGCTTTACCCGTGATAGTGCAATTATTGTAATTTTTTAAATCCATTATTCATCGAAAAATCGACATATATATTATAACAATATTCATATAAATTAAAATTTTATTAGTGCATTTTTATATGATGTTTGGATTAATTTGTTATATTATCATATTTCACATATCTTCATTATAATATTTAATCATCCATATATTTAATCAATGGTGTAATATTTCACAGCAACATTGCATAACACAATAGAATAAATTAAAATGTATTTTATTATATATCAATAAGAGGCTTTTTGTCATACAAAATGGGATTGTTATTGGTAACCCCTTGTCTTTCAATTGGAACACTATGTCCATTACACTAAACAAAATGTTTGATTTTCACAAACAATTATTTCAAAAAATACATAAAGGTTGCATTGATATCCAAATCGATCATCATTCTTTGCTGGAACTGTTGATAGTGCTCGAGCTACTTCCATGACTTGAGTTATTTGGGGGAATGTTTTGTTGATTGCATCGATTATTTTCATCTTCTTGATCTTGTATTTCTATCTGCAAACATAAAAATAAAGTGTAACGAGTGTATCTACATTGGTGAGAATAATGAAAATTAAAATAAATAATATACATCAATGTAAATCGAAAATTAATGTACCATAGCAAGAAGTAACTCATGAATTATACATATTCTTTCAAAACCAATTCTCATGCCCTCTTTCATCAACTCTTTGTTGGCGTAGTTCCATACTTTGTTTACTGCAAGTTTTATACCCCATAATAAATCGTATATTTAATATAAAGGGTTTTTTTGTTCTATTAATTATAAACTCAGAGAATTAAAACAACATTGATACTTACAAATTTCACAAATAATTTTTTATATGGCAACATATACTCACAACCGTTATTTAACCCAATGTCAATCAATTCTTTCGATGGCTCTTCTTTGTATGTTAGCACCTATTTAAAGACATTCAAGGATGGTTGTTGTAAAACAACTTAAAATATACAAAAATGAAACCCTGAGTTGTTATAAGGAAATATTAACAATTACTCACAAACTTTGAAATCAACCATTTTCTTCCTTGTCGTCATGCTTTATGTGTTGAATGAGTTCCATCTTGTTTTATTTTCTGCAAGAAAATACTTGAAAAATAATATTTAATGCTAAATTATTTTTTTATATATACAAATTCAATCATGATTACATACATTTGAAGCACATTGTTGTTGAGATGACTCCTCTTGTGATGCAATTTTGTCCATTTCTTTGACCATCTCCTTATACACTTTTTTGGACATTCCTACTGGCATGTTTCACATATCAGCGCATTGATCATTTGAGTTTTTTAGAATCTTCCTGAAAAAAGTAATAAACTATTTTTTATAATGATATATGAAAACTAAATATAACAAAAACGATATTAATAAATTAATTATTTTTACTAATATTTACATATAATTCTAGAAAATCAAGTTATACAATTAGTAATATTACCTTTTAGATGATTCTTTTTTGTTGTTGTATGTTTTTGTTATTGCAACTCTGACATGTCTCATTGACCATTGCTCTGGAAACGCTTCCTATAGTTTAGATATAATTTGGTTCTTGGAATCAATGGATTGATTTTTGTATTGTAAGTGGAAAGTGCGTCTATACGTTCATTCCAATAGATCCCTCATAGTTCTATAAACTTTTTTCCCCCTTTCATTAACCAAAAACACCACTCCAGAGGAGCTAAGAACCAATTCATCGTCATTTACATATTCTATATTTTTTCTTTTCTTAGAAGGACATTGAATCTTTTCCTTTGTTGTTGCTCCCTATATAATATTAAACATATATGAATTAATATATTGTTTGAAACATGTTATCTAATATTCTTAAGTATATTATTAATGAAAATTCAAAAAAAATAAATTGATATTGAATAGTATTTTTTCATTCATCTGAATCATCATTCTGCAATTTTTCTATAAAGATTTTATGCTCTTCTACACTTAGATTAGAAATAACCTTATCTACCTAGTTCATTTTGTGGCTTTGCATGACACGCACCAGCCAATACATATTAGTTAAACTTACATATATCTCAAACATATTAATTTTGTAAAGGATTTACAAATAACTTGAATTCTTTGCTTTTTTTGATGTGTTATCACTATGTCAATTAATATTTTTGTTACTTGAGACCTTCTAAGACATTTTTTTATCAATATACAACCTATAACATTCAATATAGAAGTCATTAAATATATTTTACAAATAAATCAAATAATTTTCAACCAAAAAAGCTTTGGTAATAGGTGTGTTTAGAACATTAAACACATCGGGTTTAATTGTTCAGGCACACAGTCATGGAAAAATAAAATTTCAAATTATTATGGTGTGATTTGTAAGGATAAACACACCGAAATGATTTAACAATGCTATTTGGAAGAGGCGTGTCTATGCATTATATTACATTGGGAGCAACGATTAACATACTAGACATAATCGAGAGCATTTTAATATGTCAGTGTGTTGTATGACACAGGGAGCACTAGTACATCATATTATAGAGGGCACACTGTGGAACATATAGTCGTTTAAAAAAAACTGAAGACGGTCGAGAGGGTTTGGATCTAATTCAATAATGGATTCCCCTACTTTACATGTCAAATTCCCTATATATAGTAAGTACACAAACCCATTAAATCTAAAATTCCTAAATTGAAAAATCCTAAAGTGAAGCGGTAGAGGAAGTTAAACACTAAGGTGAAACAAGGCATCTTCCAGCTGTAATCCTGGATCAACAATGGTAATAATTGTTTAGTATAATGTAATTTCAACAAACCAATTTCATCGACGTGCTTACTAAAATCATTGATATTGTACTAATGACATTCAATATTTTTTGAAATTAGGATTCTAGTGATGATGAGCAACCCACCTACCATCTTTTGTAGCACCCCACTACAATGTCAACTGGAGAGAAGGTTGCATTAAGAGCAACAATCAAAGAGGAAGCATACAAAGAATGGTTGAATCAACCACCTATTCAATTACCACTATGTCCATATTCACCAATTAGGAATTAGTACAACAATAGTAGTTCTTCATCACAAGTTTGAAATGCAGAAGGAAATCAAATGACGGTTGGTATAGACGATTACTTACGGGATATGACTGCCATGGAGGCAATGTTGTTATATGCATTCCAAAATGATGAGTTATGGGATGATGCTCATATCACTGATACCTTATTCAAAAGCTTGAAATTTTCTTCCACCACCCTCTCTTTGGACCTATCGGCAAGTCAAATTCTACTGAGTTGGGGACAACGATGTTGCTTTACAATGTGAAAATAAATTTTGGCATGTCGAAGGCATGTTTCTCGGCAATATTAAGGTAATTGACTTCATGCATGATCAATCAGGTTACATTGGAAAGATACAAGAGATCATCAAGTGGACTTCTCTTCATTCCAATGTGTTATTTTTAGGTGCAAGTGGTGGGACACCTTTGATCAGAATAATGTAAAGGAAGATCGTGATAGTGGGTTGATATCTATCAACTCTAGAAAGATGTGGCATGAAGCTAGGGAGCCTTATGTTTTTCCAAAACACTGCAACCAGGTGTTTTCTCACCCAAATGTGTTGGATATGGATTGGTGGTTCATATTAAGAAACGACCCTAGATCAAAACATATTTTTGAGAACAACAACGTCATCATACCATGTGAGGAAGATAATCAGGGTGATGACGATGGGGAGTGAAATGTACTTGTTATTGCATCATTTATAATATTGTTGTATGTTTTTGTTGTCATTATTTCGTTAATTATATTATATTTTATTCATCTTGACAATTTATAATAAAATTGGTAAGATTCACAAACGTTTTTACACGTGTTTTTGTAGTGAAAACATTTTTACAATACTTAAAACTAAGTATCTCCATTGTAGTATGGATTTTAGTGACTATCTCGTGATAAGTATGCGGAAAAAATAATATTTTTTTGGGTTGTTCATTTAAAAATAATGAAATATATTATTTTTCAAAAGTTTAAATCTAATTTATTATCATTTTTGTATTATTTAACTCATATTTATTATTAAAAAGAGTTAAATTTAAACCAGTACGTTAGCAAATAAATAACCAAAATAATGTCAATTTGGTATATATCTATTACTACAAAAAAAATCATTTGCCTCTTTAAGGGAGAACTTCCAATAGATGAAATCTCCAACTACAAGTAACTTATGAAGCCTTATCATGGTACATTTTTTTATCCTCATCTTTAGAGAGAGGAATTTCTAATTTAAATTGGTAAGAGTTGCAATAAATATTAAATTTAAATTGCTTGAAAATATCACAATTTTAGCAATAAAATTAAATTTTATACAAATAGAATTTTTTAAGTTATATTAAATCTAAATTAATTGTGTTGCCCTCTATAGCTCAACATGGGAGAGATGTTGTCAAGTGACGTTACATTTAAAAATAGTAAAATAATAATTTGAATTAACAAATTAAAAATAGTAATTACAAAAGAAGTTAATGTCTGCCATAATTACAATACTTCTATTTACACCTTAATATTATATAACTTTATATAGAGATATAAAGTATTTGAAAGTTAAAAAATAAAAATAAAAATAAAATAAAAAAATTATATATATAAAACAACAACAACAACAACAACTTTTATTATGAGGAAGAAATGCATTGAGTAAACATATATTTTAATTTTACTACAAGGAAGAAATGTAATTTTTTCACATGACAAGAAATAGTATTATTGATATTACATTATGTGTAAATCATTCTATGTTCCATTTACATGTGATATTTAAAAAAAAAAATGACTGACAACCATATAAATTGAAAATTTTATTATATTTTCACTTTAGTGAGAAAGATTGAGAGAATTCTTATTCCATTAATAGTTGTTTTCTAATTCAATGTATGTCGGATATTTGTAAATTTTTCAATATTTAATATGGATTTCATATGTAATATTTTACATGAAAATATTATGAGGGGGCATATTTTAACATATTAATGTGGAGAACGTGAATTATAAATAAAATATTTCAATGTCAACAACATATCCATATCAGCCTAATTTTACAATCATAATTTCAACCATACTAAACTTTGTAATTTATAAAAATATCTTTGCATTTTTTTCAAAGTAAGCCATCTTGCATGCAATTTAATATATAAAAGTTGGATATAAGTAAAGTAATCCATAATCTATAATAAATATTATTTTATAAAAATAAACATCATGATGAAAACCATCTAACAATCATAAACGTCATCTAAGATGAACATTTGAATTCACTACCATAATATAATTATATACACCTCTAGCACATATAAATGTCATTAGCTAGCTCAAAAATCTAATAATCTAATAGGGCATCATTATCGTAATCACATCTAACAAAACGCAAACATTCTAATCTAACATCATAACCACACACATCCTCAAATTAATATAAATCTCATGTCAAATAATTTCTATATTCACATACACATCTATCTGCAAGCACATTAAATGAACATATCTAACATGACCTAACAAACAATTTACACATCAACACAAACATATAAATTAAGTACATAAACATGAACAAAAAAAATGATTTTCATATAAATTAAGTACATAAACATGAGAGGGGAGGATTTTCACCAATTCCTTGATGTCCCCATGGGGTTGCAACTGAAAGTCTAATTGCGTACACTCTGAGAGATGTCGGGCCTCATGCGGTCCATCAATCCACTTTTTAGGTCCATGATTGGTAGCTACGAATTTCTTCTTTTGCTATAGAGGAGGTTAGGTGCCTCTCGTTATTAGTCACCAACATTCAACACTCTAGTAATGATGGGAAACACATTAGTTGCCCTCTTTTTTATTATCGTGGTGCCTTTCTTGAGACCGCCCTGGGAATCAAAGAATCAACATAATAAAAAAGAGGGCAAGTAATGTGTTTCCCATCATTACTAGAGTGTTGAATGTTGGTGACTAATAACGAGAGGCACCTAACCTCCTCTATAGCAAAAGAAGAAATTCGTAGCTACCAATCATGGACCTAAAAAGTGGATTGATGGACCGCATGAGGCCCGACATCTCTCAGAGTGTACGCAATTAGACTTTTAGTTGCAACCCCATGGGGACATCAAGGAATTGGTGAAAATCCTCCCCTCTCATGGATAGGCCAGTGATAAAGTACATGTCCTCCTCAATGGGCCTATATCACGCCCTAGGAATGACACAGAAAGCTTGCTCCTGGACATTCCATCGGTGGATCAGATGTGCCAAAAAGACAGAGTGTGCCTTAAGGGAAGTAACCTCCTCATAGTACTTGAGGAGGCCTACATTCCTCAAGAGTGCTCGAGTCACTACGGTAATAGGGTGAGGGTATAGATCCCTCTCCCTCTCTTTGGCCTACCATTTTCGGATCATATTGTATGAGTCCGCCTATTGCGCCCTTTGCTGATGTCTCTTCTACATAATTGACATATAAAATACATCAGCCTCATACATAAAATACATTTTTTTAATTAAATGAAACATGTATGTATAAATATGGAAACATAGCTTTCAATTAAAAAAACAAAAAAAATTACCGGTGCGTAAAAAACACAGTCATTCATCAAGGCTAATGCGCATTCAACTACAACCGTACCACTAACGTTGCACAAATAAGTATGACGCACCGATGTTGGTTCACAATTTTAACTTTTGACAACAACGCAGACAACTTGTGCACCGGTGTGCACAGATAATGTTATGAAACCAGGTCACAAAAAGATAGAAAAGAGAGATTCACGCCTTAGAATTCAGCCTCTTCGAGGGGGCAACCTCCTTTACATTACATAAATGAACAATTCTTGGATGATACAAATGACAAAACCTCCTTTATATATATAGGAGTCTAAGGAGTCACAATATAATCTAGCCGACCTAACAATAATAATATAAAGCCACAAAAATAACAATAGAGGGATTCTAAGGGGCACAGAAATAGCAATATGGGGGTAATAGGGGCACAACAATATAAATAGGGGGTATAACTACAATAGTAATGGGGTAATCACTTGATATTATGGCACTTTCCAGAACAATTTATTGTTCCTCCATTTGCAATCATCACTTGACACTCTGGAGCTGGATATAGGAAGCAAGTCAATTCTTTTGCTACCCTACAATGAATAAAATTGTGGGTGCTTCCTGAATCAATCAACACTATTACCTTTTTCTTCTTGATTTGTCCTTCTATCTTGATGGTTTGAGGAGTGGTAATTCCCGCCAATGCATTACAAGATATGGTCGGATTTATTTGTTCTTCATCTAGGCTTTGTTCCTGGAATATAGCCTCTTCTTTTGACCTTTCTTGCTCCTTTTCTTCTTCCTCTTCACAATCTATGTAGAATAATTTCTTCTCAGCGCATTTATGACCTTTTGTGTATTTGCTATCACAACTGTAACAAAGCCCTTTTGCTCTTTTTTCTTCCAATTGTTGTGGTGTCAACCTTGTTGGTTGTGGAAGACTATGGGCAACAACACTTCCGTCTTTATAGTTGTGAATGGTATGCTTCCTAGTTGCCATAATTTTGCTTTCCATTTTTCTTGCTAACCTGAATGCCTTCTCTAATGAATCAGGTTCCCAAATGCGCACATCATGTTGGATATTATCCTTTAAAGACTCTATGAACACATCAATCCTATGCTCCTCTGGAATATCTTTTACCCTTATGTTCAATTTTTGGAACTCCTCAATGTGCTCCATTATTGAACCCTTTTGTTTGAGACTTATCAATTGGCTAAAAAAAGTGTTGCTTTTTGTATCCTCATAATGTGCTACTAATTCTTTCGTAAAAATTGCCCAAGTGATAAATGGTTTACGAGAACAAATCCATTGATACCATACAAACTGATTTGGTTCCAAATATAAAGTTGCCATACGTACCTTTTGTGTGTTTTGCACATTATTGAGATCAAAGAATTGCTCCATCTGTAATATCCATGTGGCGGGATCCTTGCCATCAAACTTCCTCATATCGATTTTTGGAACATGGTGAGTCTTTGATCCAACATTAGAGTCTATGGAATCATGATTAACATTTCTTTTGTTCTCATCATGAGTTTCCTTTACTACCTTTTCACCATTAGTGACCCTTTCTTGTAGCAACTTCTTCAATTCTTCCATGTTTGTATTCAAATCTATCTTCAAATTTGCCATTGAATCCTCCATCTTAGCTTCCATTCCCTTTATCTTAGATTCCACGCCATTTACCTTAGATTCCACGCCACTTATCTTAGCTTCTGTTAGCTTTTGTGAGCATGACATTTGTTGCACTTGTTCTTGTAATTTTGATATATCATGTAGCATTTCTTCCTCTTCTTCATGAGTCATGCTAGAGCTTTCAGGTTCCTTACTAGGTGTTTGCATTTTCTTTCCTCGGGGCATCAGTTACCGATAATAATGCTTTACTATGCCCTTTGAATTCCGTTAAACCAAGCTTACACAAAAATTAAAAAACAAACTACACACCTTTTTTTACTTTATAGAAGCCTGATATTGAATCTGATGTATCTCTGTAATTTCGGATCATCCAATTCTAAAATTGCTACCTGTAGTAGCCTTCCGCGTCCTCTTTCCAATGCCACAAGTCTGAGCCAAATTGGATTCTCCAAGGAAGAGTTATGTGAAATCTCCCACAGTGACTTGCTTTTAGACTGGTTCAGTAGAGCGAAGTTGTACGACGTGCCACGAGTCCCTGTTTCAACCTTTGAATCTGAAACACACATACAAGAAACTACAGTCCGTCCTCTTTCTGTACCTTCTTACGAAATTTCAACCCGATCCTCAGAGAGAAAGTTATGACAATTTTCCTCAGGTCACCTGTTTTGAATGTAATTCAGGAGTCTGCAAAAAGACCAACTTCCTCAGATCATATCTCCGCAAATATCGCGCGAAAAGCTCTGAAATTCGGACCCAAGGTTCATCGTGATTTCTTCTCAAATGGGTTTTTTGTGCGACTTCTGAAACGTCACAGAAAAAAAGTTATAGCGAAAATTCCACAATGACCTGTTTGGAGCAGCGAAACCCTAGAATCCAAAGCTCTGATACCAAATGTTATGAAACCAGGTCACAAAAAGATAGAAAAGAGAGATTCACTCCTTAGAATTCAGCCTCTTCGAGGGGGCAACCTCCTTTACATTACATAAATGAACAATTCTTGGATGATACAAATGACAAAACCTCCTTTATATATATAGGAGTCTAAGGAGTCACAATATAATCCAGCCGACCTAACAATAATAATATAAAGCCACAAAAATAACAATAGAGGGATTCTAAGGGGCACAGAAATAGCAATATGGGGGTAATAGGGGCACAACAATATAAATAGGGGGTATAACTACAATAGTAATGGGGTAATCACTAGTATTATAGGGACCCAACAGATAACCTTTTCTCATCAATAAGGGATGTTCAAGTTGTCGAATGCACTGAGCTATGGCTATATTTTTAAATATTAAATTTGCAGTGTGTTTGGTAAATTAAAATGCATCAGGCGTGACGTACCGACGTACAATCTGTTGCATCAATCCCGGTGTGTTTTAGTTTACAAAATGTACCGCAAAAATGGCAGTAAGTTATGTTCACGCACTGATATGTGTTGCACCCTATAAATTTATAGGGCGCACCTCTATCGGTGCGAGGTGAAAACACACTGAGCTATGGCTATATTTTTAAATATTAAATTTGATAAAATACACTAGGCATGACACATTGATGTACAATGTGTTGCATCAATATTGGTGCATTTTAGTTTACCAAGTGCACCACAAAAACGGAAGTGTGTTATGTTCACGCACCGATACGTAGTGCACCTTGTAAATTTACAGGGCGCACCGCTATTGACGTGAGCTGAACGTATTGAACGTACCGCGCGATGAAAAAAATTGAAAAACAATGGTAAATTTAGCCTAATTTACAATTCTAATCCTCAAAAAAATTAAGTTACAAAGAAACATAGACATTACCTGGACATTTTGTCGTCGAGGTCGCGTTATGGACATGTAATGGAGAAAAACAAATTTTAGGATGGTTTGGGAAAATTGAAAACTCAAATAGTAAGCATGGTATGGAAGGATGGTGATCAAGAGAAGCATCGATGTCAATGAACTTGCTTGTGGCAAGAGTGGCATTGGTGCTTCAAAGCTCTCTCGCACTGTAGATTGTAAAAATGAAAATTACGGTCAGGAGGGTTTTTTTATTTAACACCCCTCTGGTGTGTTTCTCCAAACGTGCCAGTGCGGTATATGTCCAAAAGCACCACATTTTTTTTTTAATTCAAAATATCGTGGTGCCTTTCTTGAGACCGCCCTGGGCATTACAAGAACTCTGTCGATGCTCTATTACTACTATAGCACTGCTATTTTTTAGAATTTAAAAACTGCCTAGTGGTTCTTTTTATAAGATGCCCCGAGTGTTTTGTTAAGATTTCCACTTTGAGGCATCATTGGAAAATAGCACCGCATTTCTCTAAAATTTAAAACTATAGTGGTGCTCCTTACTGGTATGCATCGAGACATTTTACTATGTGGAGGGAACTGTTGTTGTTGATTGTTCAAGCATTGATGCTTATGTTTTTTAGCGCACCATTTTTTTTTATATATAAATAAATTTTCAACGGTGCACCATGTTATTGCGGCACTCGTGCTTATATGGATAGTAAAGCACCAGTGTTTCTATATTTTAGATGCATCGTTTAAAAACTATCTACCTACCCACCTCTGCTACAAACGGATTTTTGGGCTATTTTTATAGGGGCTTCCGCAAAAACCTCCGCTGGAAGGTATTTTCCTTGTAGTGACAACATGGTCTCTCCTCTACAGAGGAAGAACCACCAACCCTTTCAATGGAAAATTTATTCTCTACGAATACTTAGAAACATGTAGACAACTTGAGAGGTATCTTTTATATTAAGGTAATCGATGAAAGTCCCTTCCCTTATTTCAACCCTATTTTAATTGATCATTTTGGCCTTATACCCCAATAGGTGGACTAGACCATCAATGAATCTTTTTCCTTTTCCAATAAACTACCAGTCATATCAAGTGTCATTGGGACCTTAAGCATAGTAATGAGTCATTTAACTCCTCTCCTTGCTTCTTTAGTGGGGCCAACACTTCTGCTAAATTATCTAGTACACTTGAGTTCTCCATTTATGGTACTCCTCTATTATCATCTTTCCCTTCTATAACTATCACTAATGTTAACATTCCCATGCCTCCAATGGTGGTACCCATGTTAGGATTTACTTTTCCTATTGGAAGTGGGGTTTTTCCTATCCCAATCATATTATAGGAAGTTCAGCTACACATCACACTACTTCCTTTGTTTTAGCCATTGTCTTTATGGGGTCAAGATATGCTCGGAACATGGCTGAGGGAAATAATGTTTTATGGGGACAACAATTTATAATGATGCACAAAATATATGATAGTACCCTATTTCTTTAGGGAAACCATGCCTTAATAGGTGCCTTTGTATTTGGAGCTCTTCCCATGGAGGGCACTAACCTTTTTGGGAATCCTTCTGTCCCTTGGTGTTCTCCCTTGGGGGAAGTCAATCTTTTGGTGGAGCCTATATTGTTGGAGTTTTTCCTCAAGGAAGTTATCCTACTTTCATGAATACCATTGGCCTAAAGTATTATCACCCTACAATCCAAATTGCATGTGGAATTTTTTATTTATCCAAAAGTTATAGTGCAAGGGTCCCATAAGATTCCTCAAGGTCGTAGGCCCATCCTACTCACACTTTTTCCTAGTCTTAGTTACCATTTTTGGAATCTCTTTATTTTATATATTACATAAGTTAAACAATGAACCTATCTGTCATGACTCCAACTACCACCCATGCTAGCCAAAGTTCCCTCAAAGATTCTCATTTTTTATGGAAAACTAGGAGAAAACCCATAAACACACACAATTGCATAAAATTTATCATTTTCATCAAACTCCTTGGTGGAATATAGTATTTTCTTACATCTCTTTTAGCACATCTTCACCAGTGATACCATGAAATGATATGTCAAGTTAAACTAGGAATCATATCATGACTTCACAACCTTGGCTATGACTTTCTTAATGCACTTTCAATTTCTTATTCACCAAGTGACTGAAATTGACATATTGTCACACTTTTGTTAGGACACCTCCAACCATATCTTTGATCATATTAATGATTGAAGTAGATGATTGCAACTTCTTCACACCAAAAAATTTAGATCACTTGCTCAAGACTTGATTTACCCAATCTTTGTTGCCTCAAATAGCTAGATATGTCACCATGGAAAGGGTTGCCAATAAGGAACACTCTATCCTCTCTATCCAACATCTTGATCTAATTTTCTCTCAATAATGCATGTTACATGATATTGTCTCTCACACATTGAGGACATCCATTATTCCTCCTAAGCCTCATTCGTGCCCTCACTCTGACAGTGTTGTAGGTTTCTTATCCAATGATCCTATTGTCCAGTTGTTTACATAATTATGCCAAATGATCATCACCTCAACTCAACTAACCATTGTGCCATTTTCTCCTAAAGACTCTACTCTTTCTTACACCTCCAAAATCAAGTCAATGTAGTCCAAAACACTAAGGAACTCTAAAAACCTTAGGGGTAAAAAGAAAAAGAAAAAATAGAAGAATCATTTTGTTGAACAAGAAGCAAATCAAAACCAAAATCGTGATGTTGCTAATGAGGAAAAGAAAGGGAATAAAAAGGTTAATTCTCCTATAAATTCTATGGGGAAAGCCATCTTACACATAAATCCCCTAAAATGGATGTAATCCACTGATATTTCACGTTGTAGAAATCTTCCTAGTAGCTTGTGCTCCTAACATACCCCTTTCCTCCACCATAGCAATAAATGGTTTCCCACACTCCTACTCCTCTGTAAGGGGGAAACATAATGCCCCCTCCATAAGGTTGTATATCATCTAGAGTGAACATTTACATGGTCAACAAGTCGATAGACCTCTCAACATGAGCTCATAATTATGGAACAACCAATAGTGAACTTTACAAGAAAGGTCCATCTAGTCCCACCTTGCTCGATGGCTCTCTCCATATTGAGAAGCCCTTGCTTGAAATAGTTCTTATCCCCTAAAAATATGTACTGCATCGTTCCATGCATAATTCAAATGCATGAGCCAAACACCATTATAGTATAGTTGAACACTTGGCTTGGGCACCTTATGCCATGTTGGATCCTAAAGTACTTCAAAGCTACCTTATGCAATGAAAAGAGTTTTTATCGACTATCAATGGAATGGACTCCAATATCATATCATTTTATACAAACTTAAGTAAAAACAAACTCTCCCCCAATATTGCATTCCAAACCCAAGTCTATACATTGAGGAAGAATGTTTCCATACCAATATAGATGAGGGATCATCTACATGTGTTATGTCCCTTTCATGTTGGAAGGTCGTCGACTCTCATTAACTCAGCCCATATACCATTATCTTAAAGGAATTTAATGGCCACTCTTTTTGAACCCACAATATCATTAAATATTTTATCCATTGAACTAGGGGGAAAACTATCTCAGTGGAAGTTAAGGTGGTCAATTCTCACTTGGCGTAATATTCTACTTGATTAGATTGGTTCTATGTGATGGTGGTGGTGGTTTCCTTGATCTTTCATTTTCTTTGTTTCCCTAATAAAAAAATTATCATTTCAATCAACCAACTTTCCTACTACATGCCCAACTTGCAAATTGATCTTGGTACCAATATGCCATTTGTGGGTGACTTTGTTGCGACCTATGACAATATTGATGTGTGGATGTTTAAAGACTCATTGGTGGGTACATTGCCTTTCCCCCAGTAGATCCCTCTAAGGCCATTGCCTCCATTAATATGGTCTCATCTTACACCAGTGACCCCTCAAAACCTATGAACCCTGGTAGTGTTGACATTTGTGGAGATTTATTCTTTCGGGACATTAATTCCTCTCACTTTAGCAATGATTTATTCTGAGGAAATTTAGTCAGCATTTTCTCAACTCGACTCAAAAATCCAACAATGGGTGGATCCAGATCAATACCCTATAACCATTTAAGTTTTCATCTCATTAAATTCAAATAACTTATTGAACATTAAAATTATGCTACCTTTTTATGAGGCCATCATGGAAGTCATGGTTGTAGTGGATTATCCTTGGGGAAGCTTGCGCCATCACTCATCCATTCTCCTAGATATGGAATCATTGAAATTCAACTCGTATAACCTAGTTTCTATTGATCTTATGGATTGGCCCCAACTTCCCAACTAAATGCATAATGTCTATTTCAAATGGAATTTGGCCAACATTTCTAAGACTATAACCATCAACATCTCTACAAAAATAAAAACTGTGGAAAACATTCTATTAGCATCAAATTATTCTCCTAATGAAATCTAGTTATATAATATCATATTTAATGAATTTGATGGTATTTTTTCTTACTATTATGAAGAGATTGGACAGTATTGGTCCCAAGGTCATATTCATGAAACTAAAATGCATAACAAGGCCAAGCGAATTTAGAAAAATCTTCTCCTAGTCAACCCTCACAAAGTAGCCACCAAAAGGCAAAATTCAGAAAGCTTTTTTGTGTAGAGTTCATTTATCTAGTTCCCTTGATTGAATGGATTTCCAATCTTGTTGCTATCACCAAAAAACTGGGTACCATTCAAGTTTGTGTTGATTATAGGGATCTCGACAAGGCATGTCCGAAGGATAATTATTTTACCCTATTCATCAATTAGAATATCAATGAATGTGTCGACACCAAAATATTTTCCTTCATGAATGGTTTCTTTGATTTTAATCAAATGCATATAAAACCAAGAGACGAGAACAAAACAACCTTCATTTTCCCTTGGGGAACCTTTTCTTATCGAAAACTACCATTTAGTATTAAAAATATTAGGGCCACTTTGTAGTGGGCCATGTCATATGCATTTCATGATATTAAGAACATTGCAAAAACCTATTTAGATGACCTCGTAACTCGATCGAATCATTGACATGATTATCCTACTGACTTGCAAGAAATATTTACTTAGTTTTTCTTCTATACTATTTGTCTCAAGCCACACAAATATATTTTTCATGGGGTTTGGGTGCCTACTAATATTTGTTGTATCCAAGCATGGGATCCACGTTGACCCTTTGAATTTCAATATGATCATACATTTTCCTCCTCCTTGCACACTCAAATAACTACATTGTTTTCAAGCGAAAGAAAACTTCCTATCCAGACTCATTCCCAACTACACTAAGATCAGTAAAGGGTTCATGCACCTACTCAAGTAGAGTCCTTTTACAGGTCCTGACCAAGCTCAACACTCATTTGACACTCTTAAGAATACTTTTATATCAAACCCCTTTGTTGAGACCTCCTAATTACACGTGGGACTTCTTATTATATCTCATGGCCTCTAAATCCACCATTATTTACTATCTTAGCAAGGGTCTCTTTATACCTAAGCTTCAATATTCACACATTAATAAGTTGGCCTTGCTAGTTGTATGCATTGTCCAATGTTTGAGGAATTACATTCTCATGTGAAAAAAACTATTGTAGTTGACTCCAACCCCATGTGACACTTATTGATTCAATAGGTAATTGATGCAAATATTTGAAATGGATTATGATCCTGCAAGAATTCAAACTTGAGTTCACTATTATTAAATTAAAGAAATATATGGCTTTCATGGAATTAATGTCTAACATTCCCCAATTTGATGATGAACTTGTGGCTAATGACTCGTTATCTAACGAGATTTTATTCCTCATCGACTCCTGTAATAATTGTTATGAATAAATATTGATTTATCTCCAAACTTTGATGTTTCCCCCTCATCTATATCAATATGAGCATTGTAAATTATGTCATCATGCCAAAATTTATCCAATAATTAACAATATTCTCTATCATTGAGGAGTCTATTCAATTATCTATCGATGTCTTACCCATAAATAAGTTGAACAAGTCCCCATTGGCTGCGAAACTAAAGCATGTGGTGTTCATCTCTCTAGGATTTTTACTACCCAAAGATCTTACGCACAGGCTAATTTTTGGCCATCTATCTTCAAAGATTGCATACAGGTAGTTCAAAGGGTGCCACTCCTCTCACATTTTCATTGATAAGATGTACACACACTCTACCCTCTCCATATTGTGATTATTATCCACCCCTTTTCCAAATGAGCTAATGATTTCATAATGAATGTCTTCCTCGGATAATGACCATGACCATATTATTGCGGCTATTGACTAGTTCATAAAGTGGGTCGAGGTTATGCATTCCTACATAAATGTTGGCATGATTGTCACATTATTCATATTCAGTCACATCATTTATAGGTTCAACATCCCTAACACTATCATCATCGACAATGGATCCCACTTCCAAAGTTAAATGATGTCTAAATTGGCTACCAAGTTGGGTTTCCACCAAAAGAATTCAATCTCTTATTACCCCTAAGCCAATGGACAGGTCAAAGCTATCAACCACATCTCGAAAACCATCATCCAAAAAAGGGTAGGGACTCATGAAACTAATTGGCACCTCATGATTTTTTCTACATTATGGTCTTAATGAACCTCCACTAAGAGTGCCACCATCTTCAGCCATATCAAAACTTTTTAAGGGGTCTAAACATTATTACCCATTGAATGTGAAATCCCATCATTAAATTAATCATAGAAATTTTTCCTAATACCTCCACTGATGAAGAACGTATTTTGTATCTTCCTTGACTCGACAAGCCAATGAAACACACAAAAAATTCTTCAAGGCTCAATATGAAAAGTTATTCTGACCTCATCTCTTTATGGAGGGTGGCCATGTTTTAGTTTATGACTAGGATCAGGATAAATTAGGTACTATAAAATTAGAATCTCTTTAGCACAGTCCCGACATCATTAAACATGTGCTACAAAAGGGGGCCTATGAGCTAACTAACTATAAATGGAACCTTCTCTCAAAGGCTTAAAGGGGCTCTACCTTAAAATGTATTATGCATAAGGCTCTAGATGTATCATGCTTTATGCATTATTAATTTCAGTATACCTTAGTGTTTTTTTCACTCGTATGTTGTATCTATCATGGGCTGTTATTTATCATGTTGTTTTCTTGATTTGTAGATGTTGACATTTACCCTGACATGCGTAGTCTTTGAAAATGATGCCAACCATAGTACCTAACACCTTGTTTTTGTTGCTTAAGTAAATTTCATGCCCATAGGCAAACTTGTGGATTCAGGAGGTTCACAACTTGGATTTGCAAACAATAATATTGCTTAATACAACCTTGCAATTAAATGTTTGTCTAGAGATTTCACTCTTAGCATCCATCCATTAGTTTTTAGGTTGGTTCCTAGCTCATGGTCTCACAGCTAACCAATTTCTACTCATTCCATAAAGATATGCTCTTATTGTGAATATTTCAGGGTTTGTCTTTTTGGAAGGTACTTCAATTTTACTACTTATCAACACATGCTACAGTGATCTAATAAATTGGTTGACTCATTGGCTAACTATGTCTTAGATTGGCATATTTCACATAATTAAATAATGCAAGAATACAAGTTACCATGAAATAAACATTGGCATCGATTGTCTAAACATGCATAAGTACCATTTGAATAATAGATCCACACACACACACATAATCAACATAGTTTTTAGTCACAAAATACATCAAAACTAGTGCAATATAAAAAACTCCAAGCACTTAGGCTTGTATCACATCACAATTTTCATCTATCTTCTCACCATTAACAACAAAAATGGGATATATTTTCCTCTAATCATTTGTGGAGAGTGATTCTCATGATAGCACACCATGGCTCAAACCACTCACTTCATGAGTTGACTAAAGTTGTTAGGCACTCATATGGTATGGCTTTGAAGATATAGCGGGATGACATCCATCCACATTGGGGGCACCCCCATGGTGAGGCCATTTGGTTCAACCACACCTCTCTCAATCCCCACACAACCTCATTATCATTGTTCCCTAGGCACCCATATTGTAATTTGAAATGCCACAAGGACATATCTACTTGTTTTGGTTGTATAAAAATGTAATGACACCATACATGAAGTTATCTCACTTGCATTAACCTATCTTGGATATTAGATTTTTCCATTGCTACATGCAAGGCTTAGATGGCCTAGTGAATGGAGACGTCAATTCTGGTCTCATAGCCAAAAACATTTGTAGAAAGCATGATACAATAATCAATGCATAGCCAGATTATTTTGGCATCTTTTCTTGCACTTTGTAAGTTTCCCCTTCATGTTCACCACCACTCCCATGCTACAGTTGAATATGCCCCTTTACAACCAAGTGAGGGGCTATACTTCTTGCCACAATGGCATAGCCTTAATCATTACCTCCTTTGATCCTTTGACGATCTATCATATTTATTTGTTGATGCAACATAAATTTTCCCTTGTTTGATGAATTTGAGGGTGGTCACACCCCTCCTTTAGGATAAAAAATTACCATTCACATCTTGCTCTCTTTGCAACATGCAAAATCTAAAGAGTTGCATCACTAGTAACCCATGACCACCATTGTAGCCTTTGATTTTTATAATCACAAGGAGAATCTTCACATAATTGGATAGATACCTCACATGTATTAGTCACAAACTTGCATTAGGATTGAGGTTCACTTAGCTCACTAAGGAATTCATGCTCGTCCCTTCATCACATTATAACTCCTCACCCATCTATATAATCAAGGCCACAAAGGGGAAATGAGATAATATTTATTTACGTTTATTCCATCAAAATCTATATTGTCTTATAACCTTCCTATTGATATGTTCATGACATATTTGTGAGGTCCAAGGAAGAGTAAAGACAAGGAGCAAGGAATGACCTGTAGCCAGAACTTAAGGTAAAGTAATATGATTATTGTATTGTTGCTCCTATTAGTAATAGTTGGATCTCTATGGTTTCCCCCTCCAGATTTCATGTACTTCATGTTTATGACATATCAAGTGGTTCATCTACCTTTTCTTGGTTAGATTAGACTTTTTTTTTTAATTAATGTTCCATCATCTTGAAGAGTTAAAAAAAGGTGTTTTGTCGTTTATGTGTAGGTAACAGGTAGTAGGAAGCATATCGAAGATCTTAGGAGCTACACCTGCCACGATTACATTAGGATCAACATTTGAGTAAGGGTTTACATTCTAGTATTCTTAATATTCTTTCACGTTAATAGATCAATCATATTTGAGTCTAGTGGGTCTTTGTGTAGTTTTCCATCCCTCCATCTATCACAAGTCAAGGGACAACTCGTGGGAAAACTTACCTTTCAGGAGATATTTCTCCAGTAATAAGGAGGTCACTCATCTTAAGACTCCTATGGCTCAAATGCACTTAATGGTGGCCAATTGTAACTAAACTTGAGGATAAGATTTCATAGATTAATGACTTGATCTAGGCAAATAATCTTACAAATGATATCTCATATGTTGTATTATGGAATCCCCTCAATACTTAAATAAAATATTTTAGGGAGCTCTAACTGAACAATTCACAAGGTATAATACTTGTTAAGGATTTGTAAACTAGGTAGCAATTTAAGCGGGCTTGATTATGGGGAAAACTCCATAGTTAAGCACACTTAATTAAAGGATTCTTAAGATGGGTGAAATCCAAAGAAATCATGGTTATTGGGTGAAAGCCTTAGAGGTGATAACTAACATTATGTGATTCATTTTGGTATTTTCAAATGCACTTCTTCACTCTTGTGAGCATCACACAATGTAATGAGTGTTAAGTGAACTATTCAATATAACAAGAAATTGGTCAATTGTGACTAGACTGAAGGATATGGTTCATAGATCAATGATTTACTCTATTCTGACAATCCTAAAAACGATATATCATGTGTTGGGTTATGGAAGCCCCTTAATACTTTAGAAGAAGAGTCAAAGGATTTCTAATTCAATAGTTCATAAGGCGTAGTACTTGCTTAGGTTTTGCGAATGGGGTCATAAGCTAAGTGGGCTTGATTATGGGTAATGATCTATAGTTAAGCATGCTTAAACTAGAGCAGTCTTGGGATGTGTGACCTTGGGAAGTCCCATTTATCGAGTGCATACCCTCAAGGTGAATATTCTATGCGATTCATTTCACTAGTTTCAAACCAACTTCTTCACCCCTAAGAGCATCACCTTATTCAATGAGTGTTAAATGAACTATTTAAAATCATGAGAATTTGGCTAGTTGTAACTAATCTCATGGATATGGTTTGTAGATTAATGACTTACTCTACACATATAATCTAGAAAATGATGTCTCATATATTATACCATGGTAGCCCCTCGATACTTAAATAAAAGAGTCAAGGAAGCTCTAACTGAATACTTCATACAATTAGTTCATAAAATATCCCAACCCCATTTCTTCACCCCTATAAGCATCACCCAATTCAATGATTTTTAAGTGTACTATTCAAAATCATGAGAGATTACTAATCCCATGGATATCGTTTATATATTAGTGGCTTACTCTACACATTTAATCTAGAATAAGAGATTTGGAAGCCCCTTGATACTTCAATAAAAGAGTTAAGGAAGCTCTAACTGAGTAATTCATATAACATAATACTTGCTAAGGTTTTGAAAATGGGGTAGGAAGCTAAGTCAGCTTGATTGTGGAGAAAATTCCACAATTAAGCATGCTTGAGCTAGAGGCACCTTGGGATGGGTGACCTCCTAAGAAGTCCTAGTTACTAGGTGAAAGCCCCAAAGTTTATTATTGATGCAATGTGATTCATTTTACTAGTTTCAGTCCCCATTTCTTCACCCATGTGAGCATCACCCAATGTAATGAGTGGTATGTGAACTATTCAAAATCATGAGAATTTGGTTAGTTATGATTAATCTCATGGATATGGATCATAGATGTTTGACCTTATGTAAATAATCCCAAAACTGATATCTCACATGTTGGATTGTACAAGCCCCTCAATATTTAAATAAAAGAGTCAAGGGATCTCTAATTGAATAATTCATAACAAACAATACTTGCTAAGGTTTTGAAAATGGGGTAGCAAGATAAGTAGGTTTGATTGTGAGGGAAACTCCATAGTTAAGTGTGCTTCGGTCAAATGAGTCTTAGGATGGGAGACCTCTTTAGAAGTATTGGTTACTGGTTTCAAGCCCTGAAGGTGATGATTCATGCTATGCAACTCATTTTACTAGTTTTAGTCCCACTTCTTCACCCCTCTGAGCATCACTTGATGCAATGAATGGTAAGTGAAATATTAATAATCATGAAAAATTTGTCTGTTGTGACTAATATCATGGATATGGGTCATAGATTAATGACTTACTCTATGCAAATAATCTCGAAAACGATATCTCGTTAATTAATTAGTAATGCATACATTTTTTTAGTAGTTGTTTGACTCGATTTTCTATAATTGAGACATGATATCAATGGTTTTCCATGCCAATCACCTTCCACTTCAATAAAATGTGTTCCCTTCATGTAAGATTTCTTCAAAATCACCTTACTTATAAATTTGTTGTATATTTAAGAGGGAATGATCTAGAGGTGCACAAATTCAAGTAATTGTATTTATTTTTTAATCAAACTACACTCAACAATCTCAACTTTATTAGAATGGTTATTGTTGGCACTAACCAATGTACCTACAAGGTTTTTTATGCAAGCCAATAGTAAAGTTCACTGAACATTTCAATACCCTAAAAAGGATAAAGTGTCACCCAAGGCATTGGTGATCATTATAGATACACATCTAAATGAGAAAGGATGGCCAATAGATGACAATATAGGGGCCCATAATTAAACCCAATTAGAGAGTTGCATGCCTTTTTTCGACAAAAATAGACCGAAAAAACCAATACTATTCTTTTCCCACTCCTTATCATAAGATTTTTTCTTGCATATCTCTCTAAAGTCATATGTTGTAATGTGTAAAATGACATATTTATTACATCACCCTTATTCTTGTTCTATCATGCTTCATCTTCTATTTTCTCTTTACGTTCATCTCTCTTATGGATTACAATGATGAAGTGGGTGTAGGATAAAGAGGAACCTAAACCTTAGTCCAATCCAATCAAGCTTCATATTTTATAAAGTATTTGCATATGGTTGTGATCTATAGAAGGTGGACTTTAAACCACATGAGGAATGAGGATTTCTTTCTCTAGGTGTAAGGGTTATTTCCTCCCTGTTGTTGTGGCACAGTTGCAATATTCCACCCCAAGTTTTTTGTGCCACTTTGGTATTGCATTAGGGATTTTTTCTCTTTTCCCTTTAAACTAGAGCTAAATCTATGCTTGAAATCATTTGTGCATGCTTCCTTAACACATATATGAGCTTTGAAGTTTCATCTATTACCCAAAAGCTAGTATTGATCTCCACTTCTCTATACATTTGGGTTGTTATTCCCCTATTCTCCTCATTTGTATCCAAGAACAAAATGCTCTAAATTGTTCATTTCCAACACAAGGGTTAGGAGACCATTTATATGGATGAGGTGAAGCATAATTATGAAAATTGAATTCACCCATTTAGTTTTTCTCCTTCTCGTGTAATTTATGATGCATTCAATTAAGTTCTTTTGGTTTTTGATATAGAATGGTAGATATCTGATAAGTTTGTGCAACTTGAACTTATACTAGTGTTCTCTCAAGTACAATGTGTAAGTCCTAGCAATAGGCCTACATGAGAGCTTCTCTTCTACAATTACTTTACCTTTACAAATGAAGCTCTTAAATATTACAATATTTTTAACCCTAGTTATAATCTCCTCTTATTTCCTCTCTAGTTCTATCCTCGAGCTTAAAGTTTTATTCCCAATTAATTGATGGTACACATATATTGCATTTTGAAAATTTTGGATTTTCTGTACAAATCAAAATTTCCTACTCATGTTGTACCAAGGGGATCATTATATCTCTACTAAACTCTACAATATTCCTCCACTTTAATGATATTTTCCCTTGCTTATTCAATATAGTTTAGTAGGTCTTATCCATCTATCCTAGTAATTCTCATAGTATTAGGCTCTTGGGTCTGTTTCATGCTTCATACAAGGTTAGGTGGAGGATTTCTTGCTCCCTTTTCTAGTTGATATATTTTTATGCCCTATGGTTTCCTACTTTTTAAAATATGGGGTTTATGTAGGTTGATCCCCCTGTTTCTAAAAATGCAACAACAACATCCTTTTCTAGCTTTCCCATTTCTATCCCCTTCATTTTTTTCCTATTTCCACTTGATTGTTGTCTCTACTATAGAGTTTGTATGCTCATCTTTCTTAATTTTCAAGGCTACCAATTCTTCAGTATTCAATGTTAAGAATCTATCTAATGGAACCTTGTTTATATGCCCTACCAACACATCATACATGGACAACGTTTCAAACCTATGGTAGGATAAAGCTATTGTATTTCCCCCTTATACTTTATCAATAATCTCTTTGAGGGACTAGAAAAAAAATGTAGAACATTTGTGTTTAATTCAACCCTCAAACGTGAGTGATGCCTCAATAGATATAATATACTCATTTGATAAACATGAACTATGTTATTTCTTCTTTCACATGTCATATACCTGATCAAGTAAAGGGCCACCTCATCCAAGGATCTTGTAAACTAGTTTTTTTACAATCTGCATGGTGTCTTACAAAGATTTAATTATAGGAGGAAATTTTAATTTACATCTATGGTTGGGAATATATCGTCTTTCTCCCAAGGCTACCCAATAGGAAGCCTTGTCACTTGTGCAATGGTATCTATATCCACATGAATATATAACCCTCCAAACGTAATAATATGTCTATGTTATTATCCTCTAGTAGTATTATTCATAAAACCCAAAGAAAACTCCATTATTAATTCATCATCAAATCCTTAAATCTGGTTACAATATTCAAGCCATCATGCTTGCTGAAAAGTCTTCGCAACCCGAGGGTTGAAATATAGAAGAGATGTATTTGTGGTTTCTCTACTATTGGACCTCACCACCATGTTCATTTTGTAGTTTCCTTAGTTTTTATGATAAGTACTCCTTTGTTTATTGTGATTTCAGTATCCTTCTTTAACCTTGGAAATGTTGGCACTCTTAAAAAATGAATTCACCCTATGACTATGGTGCTTCCTTCGGTGAAAATTAGGTTGTAATATCACTTCTTAAGCTTGATGGTAAATGTTAATTTCACACTTATGTAATATTAATCCTCAAAAATATAGAATCACGTCTTTTCTTTATGGTCCATACTTTGTGGGTAGAGAAAATTTCTCTCCTTTTCGCACTATATTTCTCTCCTTGAAAGCTCAAGCTTATTTCTCTTGTGTAATATGGTGGAAAATCAACTTTGTACTTTTTAGTAAAAATGATCTAACACCTTCTTTTGTTATGGATTTTGCACATATGTTCTCTCTTCCTCTCTATTTCCTCACCGTGAGAGCTTCATTGTGACATGGATGGTTAGAGGTTCAATGTATAGAGTTGCAGAGAGTTTTAAATTACAACTTGAAATGAGGATTTTGGAGAAACCTTGTAAAAATATTACTATATATTGTTTTTTTGTCACACTCATACACTTCCATCAACAAATCTTTTATTTGATAGAGGCGGCCTCTAAATTCATGTTACAAAATTAAATTCCTACCCCCCTTGCCCCCCCAACATTATGTGAAAGTGTCCTTGAAATTAACAATTCAACATATTAGGAGGTAATCGAGCGATTGGCCACAAGATATATTAACATGTATTTAAATAAATATATAAGACTTGAAACAAATTGAACACAATGATACCTTATTCATGTCATTAAAAAAATGAGATGTGTTGAAATCATCGAAGAGATTAATAAATAGTTTTGGTTGATATTAGGCATGCCTAGTTCATTTTGATTATTGGCATGGTCCATGGAACTTGATAACTTTGTAGCAAACCCTTTATATATCTAGCAAACCCTAGGCTATAGATGTAGAAGATCGTAGGATCTCATAGTAAACCCTTAGTTATATGTTGAGAAGTCTATAGGAGCTTATAGAATTGAAATGTATAAAATGGTTGTAGGTGTAGAATTATGTAAGAGCATGTAGAATTGGAATGTATGGCATTGCTTTATGATGAGAATTTTGCATGGGTATGTCAAATTTGAGTATATGGCATGATCATAGATTGAGATGCTTGCGGGAGTAGCAATAAGTCTTATAGGATGCATATTATATAAAAGAATTGAATGGATTGTATTTGCCTATAAATCAATATGTTTCTAGTAGATATCAAATTTTCAACATTCAAGGAGTGTGAAAAAATATGAGCAATGTTATATGTCATTGATCGTTATGCATGGAAATTTTTAAAATGATATCTTGAATATTCATTTGTTTAAACTTATTGCTATAACATTTCTTAAAGATTGGCATATTAGATCCAACAATCTATGTTTAATATGTTTGATTTATAAGAGGCTCGTGTTCATGAAAAATCAATCATTACCTAAACATGTATAACATAAATATTGTATGCATTGGAACTTACTTCCTATAATCTTTTCTTGAGAAGTGATGTCATTGCCCTCTTGAATATGATTTTGTATATCTCCAACCTTTGCAACTTATTCCTTGAATGTTGAAATTTTTTAATTTTTTAAATGCTTGGTAGCTATGATGAGATGATCCTTTCAAACTTTCTTGAGTTTTTTGCATTCTATGAATATTTTTTACTATACTCTTGGATAGTGACTTGAAAATGGAGATATCTTGAAATTAGTAGGACAATTATATTTTAAACTAACAAGCAACAAAAAAATTGATATGAATTGTGCATTTTTTCCTTTTGTAGCCTTGTTATAGTCTAAAGTGAAAACATTACATCTATAGGAAGTCCTTGAATCCCGTGCCATGACTTGATTGGTTGAAATTTGATGAAATATTATTGTGATAGGAACAAACTTTTGAGTGCCCAAAGTAATTTGTAATGTTCCTCCTTTAGTATATGCATAATATATAATGGTACTCATACTCTGATGCAAATGATAGGCTTGGTTGTAAGTTCTGAAACCCTTGAGAATAGGACCAATGTAACTTTATACCTTGTTTTCAATTTTGTTGCTATAGAATATATGTCAATGCCAATTAAGAGTGTGTTTCTTGGTATATTCCCTATAGTGATATGAAGTTGAACTGCTTTTTACATGCTTGAATCATTAAATCTTTAAACCTATGCAAAATATATTGAAAAACAAATATCAAGGCATAAAAAATCATAAAGTAAATTTCTTATTGTTTTTTCTCTTTAATTTTTCTCATAACAAAAATACCATTTTGGGGTTTCACTTACGCTCTTCTTAGGGTGCTTCAAAGAGGTTTTCAAAATGAGTGTGTAATTATTTATTTTCAATTTGCAATTAGGACTTAGAGATTTTTCTATCATATGATTTTTTACAACTTTTACTTCAATTTATTTAAAAAATAAGATGATCAAAATTTTAGTCTAATTTGAAAGTCTTTGTACTTTCAATTAGATCTATATGGTGTCCCTAAAGTTGGAAAGTGAATTCTTCTCTCAACAACAGTTTTTTGTATAACTAGAGCATGTGTAAATTGACCAAACAAGACATTCTTTCTTCATCCACTATTCCAGTCCTCATTGATCCATCATTGTAGTAAGTGCCAAATTGATATGGTCCCAACCACCTTGTTGTTAACTCCTCAATGGAGGTGTTTTCACAGTAATGGATTCTCGGCAGGAAGCTTAGGCAGAATGCAGTCTTCTCTCAACGTTGGTTTTTTGGCAGAAATCATAATTTGCATGTGGGTCTTACTTTTGATTAATGGGGTGGAAGCCCTTAGTGATAGATCTTGGCTCTACACCTAGCTCTGCATCGCTCACGTGTGGCATTTCGATGGCTCATATACCTCACTCCACCTACCCAAGTTCAATTGAATTAAATTCTAGCAGCTAGGAGGGTGCGGATATGTATTTGACCATGGTTTTGGCAAGGTAATTCTTTTTGTTTACTCTGAAATGGATTGTCCCTCCCATGGTGGATTGGTTGTGGAAGGGGATTTCTCTGACATTTGGGGAAAGCCCATTTATGAGCTTATCATGTGGAAGCATCTTGGGATGGTTGAGCATCGGTTCAGACTGTACACTTGGCCCTCATTGTGGATAATTCACGCTACTCACCTCACTTATCATACTCAACTGCTCACATTTGTGTTATACTATATATGCTACATCCTAATTTCAAGGTGGCGAAGAGGTTGTGGCTTTATACAACTAAATTTTTAATATCCCTATGATGGCCAGAACAAGACAATGTTACAATCTCTAGAGGTTGTTTTTCACTATTCTTTCCTTGATTGGTCATTGTAGGGTTGTGTTGATGTCTTTCAAAGATTTGGGTAACACCATGTCTCGTTGTCTTTAATAGTTAGTTTAACAACTACCTTTCAGGTTTTCTTACTTTTCTTCATAGGTGTCAATGTTCTATGTGATCTTTTTACACAACTCGGGATCTGCTCCATCCTTTGAACTGGTGGGAGTCTTACCCTTGGTGATGCCTCAATATTTTGACCCTGTTGGGATTTCGTTTTGTTTCCTAGTGCTGGTCTGTGTAGTGTCGTACCCTAGTACCTTCTCCATTTGGTTTGAAAAATGGTCATGGTCTCACTAGAACCCTAATATTTCTAACTTTTTAAACTCTTATAGCTCCTATTTCACATAAAGTTTAGGATTTTGTGAAGTCTAGGCAGGTTTTAGTTTGGGGTTGTTGTGGATTCAAATTTATCCTCTTCCACCCACACACACTTCTCTCTGGTTTTATTATTGGTTCTATAGTTCATCTCATACCGAGGTTTTACCATCCTGACATTAGTCACTACTCCATCATTCAGTCTTATAGAGTCGTTTTTCCTTGGTTTGTTTGTTGGTCTTATGCCTATATGGCTCCTTGTCAACAACTACCTAGCCATAGGGGAGGCGCTCCTAGGGCTTCCTCTTTACAACATAGGTCTCTATTTAGATGGGAATCTATGGCTAATATTTTTGACTCGACTCCTCTTGAGGTTAGAAAGGAAATTTTACACTTGGAAGCCAGGGAGTTCGAGGATTGCAAATACTATTTTGATATAGATATTGTAGGTAGAAGCCTCAAGTGGGTCCTTGATCTAGGGAAGCTTCGGTAGAGAATATTGCACTTCCTTCATTCTATCACCTTGCACCGACAATTGGAATTGCTATTTAGCATGGTAATTCGCGACAAGCAGGTGGACAACTACAAGCTCTTTGTAGGTTAGGAGGAGATCAAGAGAATCCTGAGGGACATCAGGTATAATTTGGATGATATCGTGGTTAGATTGAATCGAGTGGAACATTTTGTGGTCTTAGACTTAGAGACTGACTCCAATGACCACCAGGAGGAGGCTGCAATCATCAATGCTATAGTTCAGAACACTGCTTACGCAAACTCTTCCCCTCATTCGCTAGTTATCATTTGGAATAATAAGTCCACCATGTTATCTGTATTAGTCTTTACTATTGGAGGGAACTTGTTTTTTTTGTAACCAATCTTATTTTTTTTTGTTATTATTGCGAGTGATTTACGATTTTATCGTACATTACTTCAATTCCAACATTTTGCATATCTAGCATCTAACATGGCTCAGTCAGAGACTTAAGGAAATTAGAGGTTCTTAGTATATTATATTGTAGTTCTCAGTATTTTTCATTTCAGTAGGGTAGTCTTTGTGCAAATATAGATTAGACATATGGTAGTATAGTGACACGTGGTAGCATGCAACTATCTTAAGGATGATGACGTGGTAATATGGTGAGGATGTGGTAGCTCATCAAGGTGCTATGTGGCATGCTGAAATGGTGATTTTGGTTAGCCAATATGGCAGAATTTGGGTGACATGTGGCACTAATCGAAGAGTTCCATGAGGCAATTTTGACATCATATTAACATCGGGATGACCATGGACCCCTAGGACCAGGCCACATGGTGTGGTCCCATGAAGTTTCTATAGGTTGACCCCATATAAAAAATAGGGACTCATATGCATATAAATAGATGGTCTTATGGCATGAGGTGATAAGTAATTGGAGTAGTGTGGTGTGATGAGTAAAGGCTCTGCCTTCATGGTTTGAACAAAGTAGTGCAATCCTAGTCACTGGGATGTCGTGGGTTCGAGACTATTGGTTATGGCTCTTTATAGTGAAGGTTTGATATGGTTCTTAACAATATGATTGGAGTAAAAAGTTTTGACATGGCTTTTCATGTGTTAGTTGCTCTTTGTGGTATGACTGGTATGGCTCTCATTGTAGTGGTATGATTGGTGCAAATTTTTTTGACATGGCTCTCTATGTGTGACCTAGCTCTCCGTGTATGACATGGCTTTTCATGTTTGATCTAGCTCTATGTGTATGACCTAGCTTTTCATGTTTGATTTGGTTGTCTTGGGTATGATTGTGTTGAAGGTGTTGGACCCACTAACATGTCAAGGGGATCTCCCCAGTAAGAAGTCCCAATTAGGCCTCAGACCGTTTGGTGTAGGAGTCCCAGCAGTGGGTTGTAAGGTAATGCCTTGACCGCAATGTCACACAGAGGCAAGTAAGATAACTCTGTCAGTAGCAAAATTGTGACTGATGCAGTGAGTCAAGGAAGGTGTATGAGAGGTTCCAACACTTTGAAGGGAGAGGAAGGTGTAAGTGAGTTCTACGTTGAAAGGGATTAGTCCCAACTCGGCGAGGAACAAACAACACAAAGGACATGCACAGCTTCCAGTGAAGCAGTCCACTCAGATGCGGTAGTCACAACATACAAGGTAAGATAACACGAACATCACTCGCAGATCAATCTGAGACGAGTGTGACGGTTTTCATAACAAGGTTCATGTGAAAGGTTTGTCTGATGTCCGGCAGAGAAGTCGACACGGATGATGACAACATTAACAACATATGCAACACATTAACAACAAGATTCATGTAATTGCATGTGAATTAGTTCATACACAAGTATGTAAGTTAAACAACATATATCATTAAAGAAACTAGAGCAGTCCAACTATAATAACAACATATGCATGAAAATGTGTTGGCTCTTATTATATAAAGAACCACAAGTCACAATCATACAATACATCCATGTAAACCTGCTAGCCCCAACAGTGGAATGTTATAGCCACATCCGCCTGCTCCTCCAAGGAGATGTACTAGATTCGTGCAGTGGAGAAGCCATGGCATGTTACAATATTTTCCATGCCTTCTTCAAGATCATCTTAGTATAAGCTTGGCTGACCAAAAGCCATTTACAATGAGTTATGAGGGACTATTTATAGCAAAGGGTGGGGTGACCCTTGACATTCCCCTTCGTGACAGTTCAACTACCCTAATGACTCTTCACCTACTCTATGACTGTTACATCCAACCATTGACACTTGACATGACTCAACATTACAATTCACATGTACTCATGTGAGACAACATGGCTTGAGCAAGACTTGCAAGACATCAGTGACACTCGGTTCATTGTGATGAGACCAACTCTTTGACATGCTTGTGATAGTGAAGTGAGCTAATGCCAATATTGGTCGTCCGTGATGGTGTGCATGCACCTCATGGTGACATCTTGTTGAGGCGAACTCTTACCTCCATTGCAACCCGTCCATTGGTTTGGCCCCTTTCATCCAACTCGTCTGCTAACATGCGCATGGTCTTCTTGGGTATGGTTGAGCCGGAAACACACTGATGCATAGTGTCTGCACTGATCTTCAAGTGTGTGATGGTGGTCATGCGCATCAACTTGCCGAAGTACATGTTCAGCCTTAGTTGGACTTGCTTCTTGTCTTCGCCTTGGTGAGTGTGTTGAATGGGTTGGATTACATGCGTGCGCTCAACGACATGCATGTTGTTGGATCCCTTGCATGCAATCAACAACAATGCTCACCATGTCTGCTCTGTGTCAACTGTTGGGATGGATCCTTAACTTGTACTGGCCCAGTTTCATTCGTGAGTGCATGTTGTGCCCACTGTTGTTCCTATTCCTACTACAACTCATTAGACTGTCTTTGCAGCTTCATGTTCTTCCTGAGTTTTTGTTTCATCACATGAAACTCCTTATTTGTTCCATCTTCTGCCTTCGCATGATCTTCATGTCACGCCGTCACTTCATAGCCTGAGTCTTCAAAGTTTCTTTCATTATCAGTGGATCTGCTTGATCTTGCAACTTTTCTACGCCTCTATGTTGTCAACAACCTTCCTCTTGCATTCGCTGCATTCGGTATGCTGCCTTTAGCTGTTGTTCATGATGTTTCTTGTTGTGATGTTGTTGCTTGATGTCCTTGTCCACAAACAACTTGATGTCTTCTTGAGTAGGCATGCTCATAGACACTTGATCGAATGCATCCCCAAGCGTGCTCTGAATGGTGTCTTCATCTTTGCTCTCCTGGAACCATTGTACATGTACTGCATAGAGGCAGATGAACACCTACGATACCCGGAGACATGACAACACTCATAACAAGAAATATGTCAGTTGAAAACCAAAATGAACATGAGAACTAACTTGCAACATACTTGGGTGAATGATCATGAAGGTTGCGCAATTTCGGCCTGGAGGTTGGGAGACCGACTACCAAGACTGCACAAGGCACAGTCTGGGATGCTAGGAGACTGGTTGACTGCTGGAATTGCGCAATGCACAGTCCAGTCTGGCTGCTACGTGTTGGGATTGCGCAATGCGCAATTCCAGCTGGGAAGGACTGTTGGCATAGGGACAGATTTGCATAATTTCTTGGGCCAAGCAGCCATTGTCCTCTAGAAATGCGCAAATCAGTCCTGGAGGCCAGTTCTAGGTAGGAATGTGAAAATCTGGAGAGGAAGGTGAGCCTTCGTTCCCCAGATTGCGCAGTGCAGCCTTGGTGAAGGTAGAGTCCGGGCCAAGGTTGGCCCGACTTGCCGACGGGAAATTGAAAGAAAATATGTTAGTAAATGCATGGCGACACTAAGTGATAGCAAAATTGATTAACAGTGCATACAAAACATGAATGAAAGATTTAGCAAACAGATCAACGTGCATGTGAGAGAGGCAGTTCGTCAGTTGGGCGAACGTCCGTGCAAAACAATTTCATGCATGCGACAGCAGTGAGATAGCAACAAAACTGAAACAGAGCTAGGAAAAGCTAGTATATATGTAAATGACAACAAGCATTCAAAGAAATCAAGCAAACAATACTCCCACAAGCGAAAACACAAAAAGCGATAGAAATGCAGCACAAGGCATGGGAAGTGGGCTTACCCCAAAACAACTGAGTTGAATGTGTCGACTGCTCCTAGATGTGATGTGGGATGTCAGAGTTGTAAGGTTGATGTGAGGAATGAGCTCTGCAGCATCCGGTTGATGAGTTTTGATAACATCGAGGTTGTGATGCGCATGCCACAAATCTAGGGGAAGCGACACTTGGTGGGAGGTTTCGAAATTTCTCCTTGCATGTAACCTCCAACTGCTAAACATAGATCCCTGAAAAAAGGGATGCCTTTGCATGCTACCTCGGGATAAGAAACCCATTCATGCAAGTCTGTTTTTCTCAGTCCCGGAGGGAACTTCTCAACTTAGTTGCACATGCAAGAGACTGCTCGAATACTGGAGAAAAATGTGCATTTATGGCTGGGAGCCGGGCTAGCTGCCCTAGAGATTTGTGTAATTTATGGGCAGAGCAGCTGATTGATGCCCAGATTTGCGCAAATCCTGGGCTGAACAGCCTGCTGTTGGGAAAATTTGTGCAAATCCAACTGGGAGGGCTAGCTGGCAGGATTGCGCAATCCTGGAGCCCAACAGGCTGTCAGAGAGGATTACACAATTCCTAGAGGGAAGGTTGGTTTCCCTTAAGAAATGCGCAATTTTCAAGGGGAAGCTGCTCAGCCTGCAGCTGGACCAAGTTCGGGTGAGCAGCCTGTGAAGGGAAAAGATCAAACTGTGATCAACAGGCTGCCTTTGTGCAAGAAAGACACTGAAGCTTGAGGACTTTCTGAAGCAAGGCAAGGTGTTGTGTAAGGTTTGTAGGGAGGCTTCAAAACATGCTAAGGAAAAATTTTGGAGGGTGTTCATAGCTGCTACAACAGATTGGCACAATGTGTATGACCTGGCTCCTTCAATTATGATTGGGACAATGTGTATGACCTAGCTCCTTGATGTATGATTGACGCAATTTGTATGACCTAGCTCTTTGAGGTATGATTGGTGCAATGTGTGTGACCTTGCTCCCTATGGTAGGATTAGTGCAATGTGTATGACCTAGCTCTTTGAGGTATGATTGGCGCAAATGTATATGACCTGAATTTCTGAGTATGATGTGGCTCTTCGTTGCATGATCTAATCAATGGCTAAGATATGACATGGATATCCATTATGAGGGTTGAACAAGTAATATGATAGCGGAGTTGGTGATGTGTTTTGTCGTTCCATGGGTGGTCACGGGTTCGAATTTGGACGGATGTTCCAAATTTTATTTTTCTCTTAGAAGTGTGTTTTTTCAAACCAGTAACAAACCGACAGTGTGCATTTTATAGAACACGTGCCTAAAAGGTGCATTTTGTAGGAACAGACTGGAAAAGTGCATTTTGTGGGACAATTATTTTTTATAATGCTTTTATAGCTTATTTTGAGGGCCAAGTTGATTTTTTAAAAATGGAATTTGGTTAGAACTTTTTGTGATATGAAAGGGTGGACGAGATTTCATTGTTATTGTTAATACATTCTTGAACTCATGAACATGTTTTGAAAAGTTAAATTGATTATGTCTTGAACTTGTGGATCTAGTTTGAAACATTTTGAGAAGTGGTCCACCATATTTCATAGGTTGGTGCCTCAATCAGATTGAAGCTTATTACACTTTGGTGCTTGCATATTTCATTGGTTGGTGCTTCGATCATTTTTTAGCCTACAACATGTCTATGCTTGCACGTATTTGGTCATTGGTTCTTATAGCAAGTTGGTGCCTGCAAATCCTTTTTGGGAGTTGATTCCTCTAGAATGTTGGTGCATGTAAATCCTTTTTTGGAGTTGATGCCTCTAGAAGGTTGGTGCCTGCAAATTTATTTTTGTTGGTTGATGTGTACAAATTAATGTAATAAAAAACTAAAGTAGAGAAAGAGATTTGTGTTTTTCTCCCACTAGGGTTCCCACGCACATCTGGTGCTTCCATGTGTTGATGTGATGGTGATATTTAGCGATGCATGATTATGTTTACAGTTTTGATTGATTGCAAAATTGTTTAGGTTGATGAAAATTGGCCATTACACTAATTCATCCCCTGTCAATGTAATCATTATTCTAACAATTGGTTCATAGCAGGTTCCTTCAAGAACAACCAATCACTAGAAGGTGGATCCAAGTAATCACGGTCATGAATGATCAAAATGAAGAAAACAATGCAAATTGTGTCATCCTTATGATGATTGAACTAGAAGAATCCAAAAGGATGAAAGAAATTTTGTCAAAGCAGTTAAGAGGGAAGGAAGAAGAAATTATTATCCTAAGAAAAGAATTAAAAGAGGAAAATCTATTAACAAGAGAGTCAATTGCAGTTATGGATCAGTCACATCATGGAAAATAAAGATGGAAATGTTCATCACGGTACCAAATATTCTTTTTATGCATATTTTTATTCATGCAAGAAGTTTGGTCATAAGGCAATTGATTATAGAATCTATGCAAGAAACAACTTTGAAAGAAAATAATTTATGAGGAGTAGCTACTTAAGCAACAACTCTAGAGGTATGTATGAATGTGGTATTTATAGAAGAATTTATTTTGCTCCGCTACATAATTATTTTGAGTGCTCCATACGCAACAAATTTGGGCACAAGGCATGGGGTTGCGGAATCCATCTAGCTAGAACTCATAACCAAGGGAAGGAAAAATGTCCCTTAGAAAAATAATTGTGTGGAAGAAAGAAGAAAATCTAGAAAAGTGTGTCCTCTTGTTGTATGCTCAATAATAGGAAAACAAATGGTATGTTGACAGTGGCTACTAAAGACACATGACAATAGATTAAAGTAAGTTAATCGAGCTTAAAGAGGTAGATGGAGGAAAATTAATACTTGGAAACAATGCATACAAAAATTATTGGGAAATGGACCATTAACATTGATAACGGAAGTACTAAGGCTTAAAATGTTTCATATGTGGAAGGACTGAAACACAATCTCTTGAGCGTTAGTCAAATGTGTGATCAAGGGTATTATCTCACATTTAGTTCTAAGAGATGTGAAATTAAAAATTTCAATATAGGAAAACTAATAGTAAGAGCTAACAAGACCGAAGGTAATGTATACACTCTTGATGGATCATAAATTAAGAAGTGTTGCATTAGAAGGATATATGAAAGATGGTTATGGAATAGAAGGATGGTACATATTGTTCTTGATAATTTGGTAGAAGTTACAACAACATAGGCTAGTGAGGATTGATAATTTGGTAAAAGTTACAACAACATAGGCCATTGAGGACATGCCTAAGATATCAAAGCCTCCCAATGCCATTTGCAAAGCATGCCATTTTGGAAAACAAACTAGAGTCTTCTTCAAAACAAAAGAATATTCAACATCTAAGCCATTGGAAATCATTCACACTAATCTTTGTGGACTAGCCAGAACTCAAACTCTGAAGGAGGAAAGGTACTTTATGATATTCATAGATTATTATACAAGACATGGGTTACTTTTCCTAAAGACAAATTTGAAGATTTGAAAAATCTAAGGCTTTCAAGGCTCTAGTTGAAAACGAAATAGATTTAAAGATCAAATGTCTAAGAACAAGTAGAGGAGGAAAATCCATCTCACATGAATTCAATGATTTTTGCAGACATGATGGAATCAAAATACATTTCACTATTGCAAGAACTTCGTAGCAAAATGGTTTGGCAGAAAGAAAGAATCAAATAATTCATGATATGAAAAAATATCTACTCTTTGAAGCTTGGCTAGCATACTGGTTTTGGGGAGAAGCAGTGAATACAACTGTTTATATCTTAAACAAACCTCAAATAAGGACAAATAATACCAAAACTCCTTACGAGATAAGGAAAGGAAGACTGACTTCAATTTTTTGGAATCAAGTGCTACATTAAAGTAAATAAAGAAAATATAGGGAAATTTGAATCTAGAGTTGATGAAAGAATCTTCTAAGGATATGCTTGCTGAAGCAAAGGATATATATGTTATAATAATAGAACTCTAAAAGTCGTTGAATGCATTGATGTGAAAGTAGATGAAGTGCTACCCCATAATGAAGCACCACCGCAAGCTCAGCCATATCCAGCAATCTTCCAAGAATCACAACAAATGAGCATGGGGATGAAGAGTATAAATAAGATTGGAGAGAAGAAGATGAACCATTGCACACAAAAACTCCATCCAGATACTGTAACAACCTTGGTTAAAAATCCATGTAAAAATATATAAGACCAATGTCATGGGACACGTATTGCAAGCTGAATGGTGGGCAAAACATCCTAGTGGGTGTTCATTTCAGTTATTATGGCTAAGGAAATTGGCAAAGGCAATGACTAAGGCTTTGGAAAGGAAAATTGCAATTTTGGCACATTTATTTATGAAAATAATGGAAATTAGGAGAAAAGGAAGGTGAAAGGTCACAGGTTGCATGTGAGGAATAAAATGAAGTAAAATAATGGAAAATGAAGAAAATAGAGGCCTCGTTGATCAAAAGGCTTATGAGGATCAGTGGACAGGCTTGGTCAGTTTAGTTTTGGAGCTCTCTCTTTATTCTCTCTCTCTCTCATACTCTTAGATACTTAAGAGTTTTCTTGGAGCACTCTTGGAGAGTGTGGCATACTTCGAGTTTTGGAGCAATAAGGCAAGGGAAGAGAAAGAAATTGCAAGAGGACATCGAGATCAGCAGCTACAACATGTTTTTCTTGCAAGTACCAAGTTGTATGTATGTTTTCCTCACTAGTTTTGGCATGCATGGCATATGCATGTGGTTTATTGGTCACGATCTGTCACTGGCATGGAGGATTTCTTGGATTAATAGTGGAGTTTCCTAGCCTTGTCATTTCTTGGATATCCATGGTCTTGTGGGTTCATTTGCTTTGTTTTCTAGTTGGTTCTCATGTTTCCTTAGCTTGGATTGAGTTACTAGTTCCTGGAGCCTTGGTTTGACAAACGCTCTGGAGCCCTGTAACAGCTTGGGTTGAGTTATTAGTCTTGGAGCCTTGGTTGGACAAATGCTTTGGAGCCCTGTAACAACTTAGGTTGAGTTATTAGTCCTAGAGCCTTGGTTGGACAAATGCTCTGGAGCCCTTGGTGGTTTGAGTTACTAGTCCTTGAGCCTTAGTTGGACAAATTCTCTAGAGCCCTGTATAAGTTGTGGGTTGAGTGACTAGTCCTGGAGCCTTGGTTGGACAAACGCTCTGGAGCCTGGTACAGGTTGTGGGTTGAGTTACTAGTCCTAGAGCCTTGGTTGGAACAATGCTCTGGAGCCTTGGAAGGCCTGGATAAATACCAATCTGATGATGGTTTTGTGATGTCTAATCGTGAGCTGGAACCATTGTTTGATGGGTTGAGGTGGTTGGCCTCTAGAAGCCCTAGATGGTTTCGTATCGATGTGTTTTATGAGATCCCACATTCATGCTTAGAATATGGCATGGGGATGAATGGATGAAGAGATAATTGGCTTTGCCATTCTACGATCTGGTGGAACGTGGTAGTCCCATATCGTGTTGGATTTTGCATCATTAATATGAGGTTATTTCTCCTTGTTATCTCATGAGTATTATACTGGTTTATATGTGGATTATATGGTTGTTGTTTCCTTGGTATTTCTGTTGTTATTATGCTAGTTATGAATATGTATTATGATAGTGGCTATGTATGGCTCCCATCATGTTTTTACTTGTATATGAACAAACAATGTATATATGGCCTAATGGATGAAATTGCAGCTAAAGTGATAAGGAAACAATGCCTCATAGCAAATTTCATATAAGTATAAGACCCCTATGCGTAGATCTGTCATTTAAACCTGCATATTGCATTGATGCCAAGTGTTTGACAGAATGTCAGCTCGGTTGGGGATGGTCAGGCCTAGTACTGGAGTTGGTTTTTGGTTTATTAGTCTTTTCTTCATGTGTTGGATTCTAGAAGTTACAGCAAGTTCTGAACAGTGGTCGGAATTATGGGCTTGAAAAGTGCCTTAAAATCCTTAGACTCTGGCACAGTTTTGCTGGAAATAGTCCCTGGATGCATGCATGTAGGTTTGTGAGACCATCCAGAGCTCTTTGGACGCTGGCATGCCCATAGCATGGGAGCGTCCAGAGGTCAAGAGGTCTAAAACCTTAGTAGGACTCAAGGGTTAGTTAGCAGAAAGGTTGGGATGGTTCTTAGGAGTCATATTGTTGATGTTGAAGGTTTGTATGGTGTGTTTCCATTGGTTCCACTTCCTTAACATGACTTAGGAGGTTGAATCATATCATAGTAGCCTCTCGTCACATGTTTACCCTAGTTGGATGGTTACTTCGGTAGATGTGGGAGGAGGGTGTTACAGAGTGGTATCAGAGCATGATTCACCCCTCGGATTGGATGGGTTGTGTGTTGGTCATGTATTCATGTCGGTTGCATATGTGTTCCCTATTATTGTAGTCAATGTGCTTGTTTCATTTGCATGGTGTTGATCATGGTTGCAATGATGTCACCATGTGAAGGTTGATGGTGTTTTCATGGGTGTATATGCGTTGTTATGTGTGTCAATGTCTATATGCATGCAATGTCATGGTTCATTGTGAGGTTGTTGTATGCAATTAGGTCATCATGATGATAGTTGTATGTTATGATGCTAATGTGCTGGTTGAGATAGAGCAAGATATGCAGATCATTAAAGTGAAGTTGCAACAGTGGACCTTGAGGCAAGATCACATTGTCATACATGTTTGTATGTTGGGCATGCAAGTATGTAGGCTAAGGATTTTTATATGCATTATGGTTATGTGTATGCCTTTCATTCTATTGAGGTTATGGTTACATACATGATAGATGCTAGTTGATTAGTGTAGTCATATGCACATGTGTCAGATAGTCATGAATGACAGTAACATATGGTTGTAGGCATTGTTATTCTTGTTTTATGTTATATGACGATGATTATGTTATATGTTGTTGATGAGTATGTTATAGGTTAACTTGTTGTTGTTATATGCTAGCAACTTGATGATTAGGGTTATTACATTAAGATATTGATGTTATATGTATCATGCTAAATTGGATTGGCCTATGCAGATGGTTAGGGTTATGGCATTCAGGTATGAGTTAATATGTGGTGATAGTATGCCATGCTAATCTAGACTGACGGTGCATATGTGATTATTATGTATGAATGATAATTGTTTATGAGTTTATGATGTGGGCATGTTAGCTAGTGACTATTATGGATATCATGACCTTATTTATGTTTGAGTTGACATGTCGTAAAGTTATATCATGCTAATCTAGATTGATTGTGCAGACAAGATAGCCTCCCCTTAGATACATTAAGGTATGAGTTTTCTTATGTCGTCAGGTTGGTGTTTGAATGTTTGACTATGTTGTATATTTAGTGTTTGAGTGTTTGGTGTCTATTATGTCATCTAGTTGATTTATTTAACATGGTATGTTTGCAATTTGGTTGGATGTTTGATGAATTGCATAATATGAGTATGTGTTTCAACGAACTTGTTTTAAGACGATTGTATTAACACATATGTGTTGAGATAGTTGATATGTACTTGAGTGTAGTACATGATAGTTGTAGCATTATGTCTAATGACTAGGAGATGACTATCGATTATGACATGATTTTTAGTCTTGGTAAAGATTGATTTCAAATTGATAGATATGATTGTCTCTATATTTGGAACGTGTGGTTGACATGTGTGAAGAGTTGTAGGAAACATGATTGGTATTAGCATGACAGGGTAATAGTTGGTGTATTTATATAACTAACAGTTGGGTGATGTGACGGCATATAGTAAGCTTTGATTTCAACAAAGTTAAAAGTTAAAAGAAAGGAATTTGGCAAGAATTCCTTTGGCTATGTTAGAAACGATAATTCCAAAAGAATTAGTGTTTTTCATACAGGAAGTATTCTTAACCCTGATTTGTCTGAAATTATGTGGATAGGTGATATATTCATGGACATGTATTTGACAAGTATAACAACTGGTGTCATGTTATTGCTAGACCTATCAAGTGAATTGGAGTCCCTTGAGAGTTGGCATGCACTTGTTCAGTTACAAGGCAATGTGCTTGGCACACCAAGGTAAGGTAAATAGTATGTTGTTATGTTTATTTATGCACTAACAGTTATGCATTCATGGCAATATGATGCAGAGGATTGCATGGCAAAGAGACTGCCATGAAATATTGAAGAAGGCTCGAGTTGAGATTTCCTTTGGAAGGGCTGGGAACCACGGAGATCGAGTCATGGTGTCTGTTTTTAGTCTTGTGCTTTTGGTCTTTTCTAATTTGCTTGCACTTGATTTGCAGTTTTGTTATGTCTAGTGCATGATCATGCCACTTTGTTTGTGGTGTCGTATTGTTATTGGTTTTCATGGTTTTCTTCTTGTTTGTTTCTTGTGTTTTCCTTTTAAGTTTTGAGTCTTGGGAATTGGTTGGGAAAGAGGAAAGTTAGTGGAGATTGGAGAGAGTTGAATGAAATCCAGTAGGCAATGTAAGACTCAAATGAAGTTGGTGCATGTACAAAGGAAGTTGAAGGCAAGAGTATGATAGCCAGTTGGACTGTTTGGGTCCATTGGTGTAAATGGACAATGGAGGGACAGTCATGGGAAAGGTAATCAAGAAAGGTGAAGTAAATGGATTTGAGACGTCATATGCCTTAGCTATGTTGGGAATCGTTGTTCTTGATGTTGTGCATATGTTGCACGCATAAACGGAGTTATCTTAACCTTGACCTTATGATATCTGGTAGTTATGTTATGATCATGATTATGTTGATGTATATATATGTATACATGTATGTATGTATGTATGTCATATTTGACAGGGTCATCAAGGATCATGATTGTTTTATGCTAATGTTTATATGTACATATGTATGTATGTATGTCGTTGTCTGACTAGATCATTATTGGTTTATGTTGATGTTTGTATGTATATATGTGTATGTATGCACATCGTGTCTGATAGGATCATGATTGTTTATGCTAATGTTTATATATATGTATGTATCTATGCATCTATGTCACTATCTGACAGGGTCCTCAAGAATCATTCTTGTGGAGGAATGATTTCTTATGCAGGTGAATGACATGAAGAGGTTCCTGGTCTTACGAGGAATCAATTGGGAAGAGTAGCCCTGAAAAATCTATGAGGTCAGTATCATGTGGTTATGAGTTGATATTATGTGATTATATTATGTCTATGTTATGGACAGGCTATACCGAGGGATACATCAACAAAATGAAAGTAGTGTGGTATGCGGCATGTTGGGACAAGCATGGATAAGACACTGGAAGCAAGGTTGCTTGGTAGAGACAGTGTGGTTTTGGATGTGTGGTACTATTGTTGTGCATATGTTGTATATGTTGCACATGTTGCATCTGTGATGTTGTGCGCATGCAGTGTTGTGTATATATAGTGTGTGTACATGTTGTTTATGCAATGTTATGTACATGGTGGTACAAATAGTGTTATGTGAATATTGCATATGCAATGCTGGGTATAGATGGTGCTATGTACATGTTGGATATGTGGTGCTATGTGCATGTTGGATATGCAGTGTTGTGTACATAGGATGTTATGTACATGGTGTATATGCAATGTTATGTACATATGGTGTTGTGTGCATTTTGTACATTTGGTGCTATGTACATATTGTGTTGTGTGCATGATTGTACATGTGGTGTTGTGTGCACATGGTGTTGTGTACATCTTGTACATATGGTGTTGTGTGCAGGTGGCGTTGTGTACATGTGGTGTCGTGTACATGTCATGCATGTGGTGTTGTGCACGACTAGCGTTGTGTACATGTTGTACAGGTGGTACGATGTACATGTGGCATTGCATACACATTGTGTAGTTGGTGTTGTTTACATGTGATGTTGTGTAGGTGGTGCTTTGTACATGTGATACTATGTAGGTGTTGCACATATGGTACTGGTGTACATGTGCTATTGTGTGTGTGTCATATATGTTGTGTTGTGGGCATGCAGTACTATGTATGTGCATTGTGTAGTCATGGCATCGTGACATGTTATGTTGTACTTTGTGTCATACATCTGTTGTGTTGTGTTGTACGCCATGTGTCAGTGCATGTATGGTGTGGATTATACATTGGGTATAGATGTATTGTGTTGTGTTATATGCCAGGTGTAGGTACTTGTATTGTGCGGCGTTGTACATTAGGTATAGATGCATGTATTGTGTTTTGTTTTACACTGGGTGTAGGTACATGTATTGTGTGGCATTATACATTGGGTATAGATGTATGTATTGTGTTGTACTGCAGGTGTAAGTGTATGTATTGTGTGGTGTGTACATTGGATGTAGGCATATGTATTGTGTTGTGTTGTTCACTCGGTGTGGATGTATGTGTGTTATGTCAGGTGTAGGTGCATGCATTGCATGGTGTTGTATGCCATGTGTGGTTGTATGTGTGCGATGCACACTATGTGTATGTGCACATGGTGGATGAGAAGGCATTGGGTGTTTATCAGGTGTGGCAACCTATTTGGAGTGCGTATGGAATAAGGACAAAGGTAGAAGGTAAGGATTGATTAAAGAATAAGTATCAATATTTTATTTTAGTTTTATTATGCATGTGATTTATGATTTTGGTCTATGATGATTACATGTGATATATGATTCTGGTTTATGATGGTTACATGTGATTTATGATTTTGATCTATGATGGTTGTGTTTTGAGCTAACCTGATGTGATATATTTATACATGATGATTTGGTCAAAGATGCTAGTTTGACTTGTTGTGACAAGAAGTAAACAGGATTGTAAGTGTACCTTATTGACGAGCTACCAATGAGATATGATTTGAAGTTATTTATATTTATTTTGAATCTAATGGAAAGTATGTGCTTGGTACAGGAAATTAGAAATGCCCGGTTGGGTGATTGAAACTGGCTACAATAATTAACAACAACAACGAAAGAAATTAGAACAGGAAGCGGTATGTTGGTAAAGAATTCAAGATCGGGGCCATTGTGGGACACCGGTACCCAATAGTGTCATTTATTTCCATAAGCATGTTATGACTGGTATGATGGTTTTGAGGTAGGGATATTCCTTGGTTTTTGTATCTTCTGATGTGAGGAAGCCTTGCCAAGGGATGGAATGCCCGGGATGGGGGTTCCAATTGAACTTGGAAGGTGTGTGACTGCACAGAAGGGGGTGATCGGATTGCCCGAGGGATTATGTAGCAGAGAAGGGAAGGTTGGGGATGGATGTTTTTTGGTCATTAGCATTGACAGATGGAATCAGATGCACATTGGGAGTGCGCCCTAGAATAATGAGTCGGTAACTATTCATTGAAAGGACGCAAGATTATAGCGCTGGACATTAGATGCAGATTTGACTTTTCAGTGGATTCCCTTGTTGTGGATGCAGGCATTGTATCCTTTTTACTTGTTGGTTGAGAAAATGTGTATATGTATTGTAACTTTGTATCGAGTTGGATTTATAAAGCTCCATAGACATTATGGTTATTCACCGGTTGAAGCAAAGGTGTATAAGTATATGTGGATTGTAAATACCATAATGAGTTATGTTATAAAGCTCCAGTAAACGGTATGATTTTCATGTTTCAGCAGTGGTCATTGAAAAATACTACAACGAGCTATGTATAAAGATCCATGGGTAGTATGTTTTGTGTTCAGTTGTCTTGTTGGTCATGGGTGTCATTGAACACTGAGGATGGTGTTTTCCTAAGGGGGAGGGTTATGTAAAAACCCTGCTTAAAAATCCATGTAAAATATATATAAGACCAAGGTCATGGGACAAGTATTCTAAGCCGAATGGTGGGAAAAACATCCTAGTGGGTGTGTATTTCAGTTATTATGACTAAGGAAATTAGCAAAGGCAATGGCTAAGGCTTTGGAAAGGCAAATGGAATTTTGGCACATTTATTTATGAAAATAATGGAAATTAGGAGAAAAGGGAGGTGAAAGGTCATGGGTTGCATGTGAGGATGAAAATGAAGGAAAATAATGGAAATGAAGAAAATAGAGGCCTCATTGATAAAAAGGCTTCTGAGGATCAGTGGGAAGGCTTGGTCAGTGTAAGGCTTGGTTAGTTTAGTTATGGAGCTCTCTCTCTATTCTCTCGCTCTCATACTCTTAGATACTTAGAGTTTTCTTGGAGCACTCTTGGAGAGTGTGGCAAAGTTTTGGAGAAAGAAGGCAAGGGAAGAGCAAGAAAGCGCAAGAGGACATCAGGATCAGAAGCTACAACGGGTTTTTCTTGCAGGCACCGAGTAGCATGTATGTTTTCCTCACTAGTTTTGGCATGCATGGCATATGCATGTGGTTTATTGGTCATGATTTGTCACTGGCATGGAGGATTGCCTAGATTGATAGTGGATTTGTCTAGCCTTTCCATTTCCTGTATAGCCATGGTGTTATGGGTTCATTTGCTTTGTTTTTTGGTTGGTTCTCATGTTTCCTTATCTTGGGTTGAGTTACTAGTTCCTGGAGCCTTGGTTGGACAAATGCTCTCGAGCCCTGTAACGGCTTGGGTTGAGTTATTAGTCATGGAGCCTTGGTTGGACAAACACTCTAGAGCCCTGTAACAGCTTGGGCTGAGTTATTAATCCTGGAACCTTGGTTGGAAAAACACTCTGGATCCCTTGGTAGGTTGAATTACTAGTCCTGGAGCCTTGGTTGGACTAACACTCTGGAGCCCTATATAAGTTGTGGGTTGAGTGACTAGTCCTAGAGCCTTGGTTGGACAAATGCTCTGGAGCCCCGTAACAGTTGTGGGTTGAGTTACTAGTCCTAGAGCCTTGATTGGAACAAACGCTCTAGAGCCCTGGAAGGCTTGGATAAAGACCAATATGATGATGGATTTGTGATGTTTGACTGTGAGGCAGAATCACTATTGATGGGTTAAGGTGGTTGGCCTCTAGAAGCCATGGATGGTTTTGGATTGATGTGTTTTATGAGATCGCACATTCATGCTTGGAATATGGCACGAGGGTGAATGGCTAAAGAGTGAATTGGCTCAGCCATTCTACGATTGGGTGGAACATGGTAGTCCCATATCGGGTTGGATTTTGCATCATTAATATGGGGTTATTTCTCCTTGTTATCTCATGAGTATTAAACTAGTTTATATTTGGTTTATATGGCTAATTTTCCTTGGTATTTCTGTTTTTATTATCTTCGTTATGAATATGTTTTATGACAGTGGCTATGTATGGCTCCCATCATGTTTTTACTTGTATATGAATGAACAATGTATGTATGGCCTAATGGATGAAATTATAGATAAAGTGATAAGGAAACAATGTCTCATAGTGAATCTCAGATAAGTATAAGACCCATATGCGTAGATCTATCATTTACACTTGCAGATTGCATTAATGCCAAGTGTTTGACAGAATGTCAATACTGGTTGGGGATGGTCAGGCCTAGCCCTGGAGTTAGTTTTTGGTTCATTAGTCTTGTCCTCGTGTGTTTAATGGATTCTCAAAGTTACAACAAGTTATGGGCAGTGGATAGAATTCTGGGATTGAAAAGTGCTTTAAAATCCTTGGACTTTGGCATAGGTCTGCTGGAAATAGTCCCTGAACACAGACATGCAGGCTTGTGGGAGCACCCAGAGCCCTCTGGACACTAGCATGCCCATAGCATGGGAGCGTCTAGAGGTAAATAAGTCTAAAACCTTAGTAGGACTCAAGGGTTGGTTAACAAGAAGGTTGGGATCGTTCTTAGGAGTCTTATTGTTGATGTTGAAGGTTTGTATGATGTGTGTTCGTCGATTCCACTTCCTTAACGTGACTTAGGAGGTAGAATCATATCATAGTAGCCTCTCGTCACATGTTTACCCCGGTTAGCCGGTTAGTTGGGTAGATGTGCGAGGAGGGTGTTATAGATATGTTCAAAATAATCATCCAGATAATCAAATTCTGGGAAACAAAGATTAAGGAGTTCAAACAAGAAGAAATATCGTTAATGCATCAAACCAAGAGAATCTAGCTTTCCTATCACTTATAGAACCTCAAAAATTTCTCAAATCAGCTAAGATGAACATTGGACTAAAGCTATAAATGAAGAGCTAGATCAAATTGAGAAAACAAGACTTAGGAAGATGTTCCAAGACTAGAAGGAAAGAATGTGAATAGAACCAAATGGGTGTATATAAACAAGCTCAATGAGAACAGATAGGTTGTAAGGAATAAGGCAAGACTCATATGCAAAGGATATGCCCAAATTGAAGGTGTGGACTTCGAACAAACATTTGCTTCAGTAGCTAGACTTGAAGCAATTAGAATGCTTTTTTCCTTTCCATGTTTTAAAGGATTCAAGGTTCATCAAATGGATGTGAAATCAACATTTTTGAGTGGGGAACTCAAAGAAGAAGTTTATATTGAGTAGCTAGAACAATTTCAACTATGAGAAGACAAAGATTATGTGTGCATACTAAATAAAACATCGCATGGTTTAAAACAAGCATTCAAGGCATGGTATTCCAGATTGGATAAATATCTTTAACAATAGGGTTTCAAAAGAAGTATCATTAACAACTATCTTTATTTAGCAAAGTCTTTCGGTAGAAATCACATAAGAGAAATTTTTGGTTGACGCGTTTCAAACCAACAAGTGTGGTTCATCATCAAGACGAGATGAAGAGGCAGACCATGGCAAAGGCTTAAATAGAGAGCAACGAAAAGACATAATTTCAAGTAACGGTTATATTTGAACAATAATATTTAAATTATGATATTAATTTATTAATATATTAAAAACAAATATTATTAAGTAACCGCTAGTTTTTGAAAAATAATATTTAAATAATTATATTAGTTTATTAATTTATTAAAAAATATTAATAAATAACGACTATATTAAACGGCTAGTTTTTGAAAAATAATATTTAAATTAATTTATTAAAACCAAATATTACTAGTTTTTGAAAAATAATATTTAAATTATGATATTAGTTTATTAATTTATTAAAAACAAATATTAATAAGTAATTGGTATATTAAACAGCTAGCTTTTGGAAAATAAAAATAATAAATAAATCAAACTCTAAACGAGGGAAGTCAAAAATTATAAAAATGAGTCAAGACCCTAATCGAGACAAGATCATTTAATAAATAAAATAATTAATGGAAATAAAATAAACTAAATTAAAAATAATTAATGGAAAAATAAATAAAATAAAACAAAAGTATATACAAGTAGAAGTAAAATATATATATATATATATATATATATATATATATATATTCAAAGAAAAATAATCAATAAATAAAACATGGTCAACAATAAAATATTGGGTTGAAGACCATTAAACAAATAACAAAAATATTAAAAGCAGTTAAGAACGAATAGGATGATAAAATAAGAAGGATCAAGAAAATAAACTCTAATGAAAAATAAATCAACAACAAATACTATAAAAAGTATGTCAATACCTACATAGATAATTAAAATATTATTTTTCAAAAACTAGCCATTTAATATAGTCGTTACTTATTAATATTTTTTAATAAATTAATAAACTAATATCATTATTTAAATATTATTTTTCAAAAACTAGCCGTTTAATATAGTCATTACCTATTAATATTTTTTAATAAATTAATAAACTAATATCATGATTTAAATATTATTTTTCAAAAAACTAGACGTTTAATATAGTTGTTACTTAATAATATTTGTTTTTAATATATTAATAAATTAATATCATAATTTAAATATTATTGTTCAAATATAGCCGTTACTTGAAATTATGTCTCTTCATTTCTCTCTATTTAAGCCTTTGCCATGGTTAGCCTCTTCATATGGTCCTGATGATGAACCACACTTGTTGGTTCGAAACGCGTCGGCGAAAAATTTCTCTTATGTGATTTCTATCGAAAGACTTTGCTTAATTCATTATGGATCACAGAAGCTTGAATACAAAAACTATCTTTATATTAAGATTGAAAAAGATAACATGTTGATTATTGTTGTATATATAGATGACGTTATGTCTGCTAGTGATGATAATTCTATGAGCAGGAGTTTTACAACGAGTATGTAGAAAGAATTTGAGATGTTTAAGTTAAGGGAATTGTCCTTCATTCTTGGCTTACAACTTAATCAATTAGAAAAAGGAATTTTCATCTCTTAGACCAAATACCTCAAGGAAACATTGAAAAGTTTGGTATGGAAAATTGTGCTTCTGTAAGCACTCCCATAGTTACAGGTTTCAAAATCAGTGAGGATGATAAGTCTCAAGAAGTAAAGAAAACCATGTACAAGTCTATCATTAGTAGCCTCCTTTACTTAACAACATTGAGACCATACATGTTGCAGGAAGTAGGATTGGAGGGTAGATTTCAGTCAAGTTCAAAGGAGTCTCATGTGAATGTTGTCAAAAGAATATCCAAACATTTGCAAGGCACTATGGATTATTATGGCTTATGGTATCCAAGGGGAACAAACCTCACAATCAAAACATATACGGATGCAAATTGGGCTAGAAGTGTTGGTGACAAAAATAACACTCATGGAGGGGCCTTCTTTCTAGGAAAATGTCTGGTTTCTTGGTTCAGTAAGAAAAAACCGTCAATCTCTCTATCCACCACTGAAGCATAATATATTGTAGCAACTTATTTTTGTACTCAAGTTTTATGGATGAAGCAAAATCTCAAGGATCTTCAAGATTTTTTTGATCAACATGTCTCTATTATGTGTGACAATATTAGTGTTATCAATATCTCAAACAATCTTGTGGCATACTTTAAATTGAAGCACATTCCCATCCAGCATCATTTTCTTCAAGAAAAACTCGCTATTTAGACTGTCATATTGGAATATATCCCTAAGAAAAAATTGCATACATATTTATCAAACCATTACCAAGAGAGAGCTTTGAATATCTTAGTTAGAAGATGAGAATAATGCCTTCCTCATAAGAAGGAATGACTCACTAATCTCATATAAAGAGTATAGGGGTTGCCTCCAGCCTTCTAATATGAGGAGTAAGTACATAGAAAGAAGTATTCATAGGAAAATAGTTTATTTATAGGGGGTTAATTCATTCACAAGAATAACAAATCCATAGAAATAGACAGGAACAATTATGTAGCATTGGTAAACAAACACCTAATAAGCAACCATCTTTAGTAAGTCCCTTTTCCATTGATTTTAAAGGGGGAGATAAAGTGAACTTTGGACCTACATCTTGACAGAGGGAGTTCACTCTAATTCCATCAATGGTCATCAATGTCTAGTGATGTTTCCATTAATGACAAGGGGTAGATTTTTGGACATAGTGCCATCATTGATGACAACCAATGTCATTGATGTCAAAGGGTGAGTTAAAGGGAGAAGATTGTTGAGTGCGATAATTCGATGAATTCAAAGATCACATCAAATGATAAAATTGTGGCTCAAAGTTTATTGAGTTTTTTTGAAGATATGATGTTCAAATGAATCTATAGATGGTATGGTTGGATATTCCTAATACCTTTCCAATGGTATATCACATTTGGTCAAACTCTTCCTGGATGAGAAGATAAGTCAATTTAAAGGTGACAGTGGAAAAAGGGGAAAAAAACCAAGTTTGCTACTAAAAACACCAAAATCATTCATTGTCGTGCATCTTCAGATCAGATCCATGTCTTTGTGAGCAATCAATTTCTAATGGCACATGGACTTGTGCACTGGTTAATTGGATTAAAGTTTATGCATCTTAGGGAAAATATGGTTTTGAAAATTTCATGAATAGTGGATGGAGTAATAACTTTTGCAAAGTTTAATGGAGGTAATTCCCTGCTCCATGTCATCCTCATCTACCATGCTAGAATAATGAAACCATCAAACATGGAAGATATAAGGTGGACCCAATATCTGATGCATGTGGACCCCTCAATGTAGGTGATCATGATGTGGCCCTCTAACATGGATGCATAAGTGGTAGATCCAGATTGGACATATGGAAGTATAGTGATACATGGCAACACAAGATTAGCTTAGGGATGATGATGTGGGCATGGCGATGTGATAATACAATGATGATGTGGTAACTTGATAAGGAACCACATGGTGTGCTGAAATGTTGATTTTGGTTGGCCAATAGGGCATAATTTTTTTGGAAACATGGCACCACTCATAAAGTTCCATGTGGTAGTTGTGAGGTCGTGCTAACGCTAGCATAAGGATGACCATGGACCACTAATATCTAGTCACATGGTGTGGTCCCATGAAGGTTCAAGAGCTTGGCCTTGTATCAAAAATAAACCCTCATATGGATATATATACATGGTGGTATGGCATGATGCAATAAGCAATTGGAATAGTATGGTGTAATGAGTAAAGGATTTTTCTTCATTGTATGAACAAGGTAGTGCAGTCCTAGACTCTGGGATGTCATGGGTTCGAGACTATTTTTTGTGGCTCTTCGTTGTGAAGGATTGATATGTCTCTTCATGGTATGATTGGTATGGCTTTTGTTGTAGTGGTATGATTGGTGTAAAAAAACTTCGCATGGCCCTTCATGTGTGACCTGGCTCTTCGTGGTATGATTGGTATGGCTGTCATTATAGTGGTATGATTTTTACAAAAAAAATTGACATGGCTCTTTTTCTATGACTTCACTCTTCGTGTTTGATTTAGATCTTTGTGTATGACCTGGCTGTTAATGTTAGATCTGTCTCTTCGAGGTATAATTGGTGCAATGTATAACACTTTCGAGGTATGAATGGTGCAATGTGTATGACCTGGCTCCCTAGGGTATGATTGGCGTAATGTATATGACCTATCTCTTTGAGTTATGATTGGCGCAATGTGTATGACCTTTCTCTCCAAGGTATGATTGGTGCAATGTGTATGACCTATATCCTTGAGGCATGATTGACGCAATGTGTATGACATAGCTCTTTAAGGTATGGTTGGTGTGAATGTGTATGACCTAGCTTTCCGAGTATAACGTGGCTCTTCATTGTGCGATCTAATCGGTGGTGAAGATATGGCATAGATATCCATTGTGAGGGTTAAACAAGAAATATGAAAGTGTAGCTGGTGATGTGTTTTGTCACACCATAGGAGGTCACAGAAATTCGAATAATGTATGAGTTCAGATGGGTGTGCCAAAATTTTATTTTTCCCTGAGAAGTACATTTTTTCAAACGAGTAATAGATCAACAATGTGCATTTTGTAAAACGCGCATTTGAGAGGTACATTCTGTCAGAAGCACACTAGAAAGGTGCATTATGTAGGAAAATTATTTTTTGTAACGTTTTTATGGGTTATATTTAGGGCCAAATTGAATTTAAAAAAAAAGAAGGATTTAGTTAGATTTTTTTATGATTTGAAAGGGGGTACATGCAAAGTCGAGAAGACATATTTTTTAAAGCAAGAGGTCGTGGTTATTATCAAATTCTCTAGAAATCATGAAAAAGCTTTGAGATGAAGAAGATGTTGAAGATTGATGATTGAAGAGCAAGTTAAATTGATGATGTCTCGCTCTTTTGGATCCAATTTGAAAGATTGTGAAAAGTAGTCTATCATATTTTAGAGGTTGGTGCCTCAATCAGGTTGAAGCCTAATGCAAGTTGGTGCTTACATATTTCATAGGTTGGTGCCTCAAACAGGTTGTACCCTACAACAAGTTGGTGCTTGCACATCTTTGGGTATGGTGCCTACAAATCCATTTTGGGGGTTGTTGCCTGTAGTAGGTTGGTGCCTCCAAATTAATGTAATAAAAACTAAAGGGGATAAAGCAATTTGTGGTTTTCTCCCACAAGGGTTTCCATGTAGCTATGGTGTTTTCATATGTTTATGTGATGGTGATCTTTAGTGATGCATGATTATGTTTACGGTTTTTATTGATTACAAAATTATTTAAGTTTATGAAAATTGGACATTACATTAATTTACCCCCAATCATCGTGTAATAATTAGTCATCATATATTCGCATGAATCTATTGAAATTGTGACATCTTCTAACATTCCCTCCAAGCTAACAATAGACCTATTTTCTAGTTGAAGCATAGTGAGTGTATATCTCGATACTTCTCTCAAGTCTAACTTGAGCATGATGTCCTTGGTATTTACATTAATTATTTCCCTAAATATATCCATTTATTTAGATCATGCATTTATTAATATAGAAATTTGCATTAAGGTTGCTTAGACCAAAGTATTTTGGGGTAATTATTTTTCCTAGCTTGAGGTTAGTAAGCTATCCCATAACATAAGTCAATTGGGTTTATCTTGGTTGGTTGGGAGGATCAAGGTATCTTAGATCAAGCACTTGTTGATATAAACATCTACAGTAAGGTTGTGTGAACCAAAGTCTTTGGGGTAAATATTTTTCAAAGTATGAGGTTATTAATCTATCCCATAATAGAAGTCAAATGGGATTATCTCGAGTTGTTTGGAGGCATGGTTGTTATCCTCCCTACCCAGTTCAATTCCCACAAGTGACATGTTCAACTCATATAGAGTATATTATTATAATGGCTTCGAGTTTTATTAGTTATTGACCTTGTGCTCCAAAATTTCTAGGGTTTACCGTGGGTATCATCCTCGAAATTAGGGGAAGTACTCAAGGGTTTTCCTTGAGATTTATAACATATAAAAAAACTACCCCACAAAATTAATGGTATGTGGAAATAATTTCCTTCTCCTATGTTTCTTTATGCATAGTTCCTTAATGATTTTGTTCTAAACAAGAACATCCTTGATAGCTTGTAAGGGAGGAACTTTTACACACATATTTAGTTCTTTTAGTAGATCATTTTAGATTATGCAATTTCATTTGTTCAATCTTCTCCATATAAGGTGGGTTTATTTACTAGGTATCTTGTTGAGAAGGTTGTTTATCACATTCTTAAAGGGGTTTATCTTCTACTATTTTACTAATTAGAGGAGGTTAAGGGGATGCCATAACTTTTCCTTAGTGAATCTTTAACTCATTCAATTATAATGAATTTCGAGAATAAGCGGGATAATTTTCCATCTTACTATTATAAACCAGTTTAACTTGTTTGTTGTTGGGGTTTGGTGTTGGTTGGGCCAACATTTATGCTTGTTTAGGTGCTTGTTGAGTAATGTTTTGTGTGGGAGGTGGCAATAAGTCTCATTGTTGTTATGCTTGATGACTCCAAGATTGTGGAGGGTTATGTAATTAACCTTGGGTTTGTTGTGAAGGATGAAATGAAAAATATTGAGGTTGAGGAGGACATTGCCATTATCATGGCATTTGAATTTACATATGCAAATTGCATTAGCTAGGGGGTACCAACCTATAAGAGGAATACAAATTTGAGTATTGTAACTATAATTGAAATATTTAAGATGTAGATAAGGCATACCTTGTTAGAATTGTCTCGGTTGTCCTAGACTCATTTAATTGATGAAGCATGTTTGCTTCATATTCTCTTCTGTGCCTTAATATATAGCTTTTAAACTAGGTAGAGATAGAAATTAGCTTGTTTGATGGTTATTCTCTTGTATTGCATAAACTTCTACACTTTTGAATGAACACTCATTCATAACATGCCTCCTTGTACATTCAGGGTAGGAAACAACTAGATCATTTTCATTCTCTTATTGTTTTATTTTGATCTGCATAGTATCTAAATGCATAGTCAAAGAATCTACTATGCCAATATTCATGTCTTCTAGTAAAGTTCCAATTTTAGACTTCGTAATATTTACTACCATTTCCTTGATTATAATGCAACAACAAATATGCAACCTTTATTCATTTTTATTGCAGTTCTAGAGTAATTGTTTAAAATTTGCTTTATTTTATTTGCTTTATAAGGGAACTCATAGACAATGAAACTACAGACTTGGTAGAGGTATGCCTAAATTCTACTTATTTCAATTACCTAGGAGACATATATGAACAAATTAATGGAATTTCCATGGAATCCCCACTCTCCCCTATTGTAACAAATATTTTCATGGAATACTTTGAAGAAAATGCCATCAATACCTCCCCACACAAATATGAGCAATGGAGAAAATATATTGACGACACCTAGTTCATATGACCTCATGGGAGAGAAAAATTAAAAGAGTTTTTGGAGCACATAAACAACCAAATGGATGACATAAAGTTCACCATGGAAATTGAGAAGAATAGAGAATTACCTTTCTTAGATGTCCTTCTCAATATAAAACCTCATGGAACTCTCTCACATCAAGCATACCAAAAGAAAACACGCATAGATAAGTATATTAAATAAGAATTTAACCATCACCTAGGATAAAAATAGGTGTAATAAGTACACTAGAAATTTTAGTTAAAAGAATAGTTGAAACAACACACTTAAATGAAGAATTGGAACATCTAACACAAGTATTCAAAAGTCGTGGCTACAATTAAAAACAAATCAAGAAAAGTGTCAAGAATTCGCTAGAAAGAAAAGGGTTAGAAGAAGAGATGACAACATCTTAAATACCACAAAACTACCTTATATCTAGAGAACAAGAGACAATATAGCCAACATGCTAAGAAAGAAATAAATCAATGTTGTTTTCTCAACCCTGAATACCTTGAGAAAAATGTTGGACCATGCAAAAGAACAAACAGATCCTAAGAAGAACAACGGACTTTATTCTATTCCATGTGAATATGGGAAGGTATACATTGGTGAGACAAGTTTCTTTGTTCAAAATAGACGAAAAGAACATTGTGCAGACATCATACATGATAGAACAAAGAAATCAGGATCGGTGAAACATTCCAAAGAATAAAAACACCATATTTTCCTAAAAAATGGAAAATTCATTGCCACCATAGATCACTATACAAGGAGACTAACCAGAGAAAATATAGAAAATGAAAAAATCCCTAACAACATCAATATGGAGGATAGCTAGAAACTAAGAAAATCATGGGCTCCTATTATAAACCAAATCACCATTAATTAATAACTCTCTCAATAAACCAACACAATAACAATCAATGGGAAAATAACTATTAATTGATTAAAATGTGATTGTGAAACACTTTAGATTCTTTCACAGATCCTTTCTTGATGATGGATTGCACTACTTATCCCGAAATGTCGATTATAAAACTCTCATGTGGGATTCCAACCTCTCATCAACATGAATTATGTCTTCATAAAATAGCATAAATATATCACAATTCTCGAGGAGGTTCAAAATTTCCATTAATTGTTCTCAATACCTCTAAGAAGTATTTATTTGAAGGAATCTTGATCCAACATGTTAGTGTTATCCCTCTAATAGATGATTCGAAACCTCTTTTCATAATATTCAAATGGTTCATTTTCTCCTTGTATCATTAATAATATCTCATTTTGAGTGTCTCAAGCTTTGCAATAATCTTTGTGCTTGTTAATGAAGTTTGTTTCATTTAGTCCCAAGTGCAAACATTGTTTCCATCCAAACTTATAAACTACCATAATGCCACTTCCATTAATGTGGATGGGAAGAGTCTCAATTTTGGGAATTTTTTTGTAATCATAGGTTTTATATAGAACTTCAAACTCAAAGAGAAAAGTATCAATGTTCTCAATAGTTAGTCCATGAAAATGGAGAGAAAAAAAGGATTTATGTTCTTAATTCTCGTATTCTCTTTAGTATCCTGAAATGGAAATTGGAAAAAATTAGGGTGATCTTCCCTCTCTTTTTGTATAATGTTCAGGAGTGGTGTTCCTTGTCTAGCTTCAATTGTTAGCTCACAGTGAAAAGGATGTGTAAAATCCATGGCACAAATTGATCTAGTTCCTTAAGTCCTTTAGCAAACTCTTCAATAATTCATTGGACATTTGCTAGATATTCATCAATGGGTTGGTTTTAAAAAATTTCAAAAAAATATTATTGTTTCACTTGGCCATTAATTTCTACTTGGTTCTATAAGTTATAAGAATAATTTGGTTGGGGAATATAGTGTAATTTTTTTGTGTAATTAACCATAAAATATGGTTATATCACCCGCTTTACAACGATCATAAGTGTTATCAATTGCTAACTATAGTCTTCCAAGAATTAAATGTTTGCCTCCTATTTAGAGCGCCATAAAATATATTGGGTGGTTCTAAGATTCCATTGAGACCATAATGTCTTTTATCTTTACTTTTTGTTTGAAAATGGATTTGTTATCCTTTGTAGGACAATAAGGGCTAGTCTCAAGAGTCTTTGGACCTCCAATGTCTCTAGGGTGTCCTTTGTCATGAAATTTATGGTTTCTTCCAAGTCAATCAAGGTATTTGGTATCATATGGTTAGTAATATAAATAGTCACTATAGGGATACTTGGATCAGAATATTTAGGAATAAGCAATTTCCCAAGCATGAGATCAACAAGATGACTCATCACATGAATAATTTGAGGCTCTCTCATTTTTCTTCCTATTTCATTCAAGCATAGCTTCTTTGTAATTTTGATGTGGATCAGAATGCCTTTGATGCCTTGAATCAAGGGGGTTCTAACACATAGGTTCTTAAGTTCTCCCATAATGTCAAATTTTGGTTGGATAATTGGCTCAAGATGGCTTAAATTTGTAGGAAAGATGGGTTAACATTTGGTTGTTCCTTTTCCTACTAAGAATTGGATTGTTACATTTAAGTTTCAAAGTTCTATGGCTACTTTTTGTCAATAGGTTTGATGATGATTGGCGACAAAGGTTTTGATACCAACTTCCCTTAACAAGATTGAACTTTATTACAATCAAGAGATTCTATAAAATAAGTGTTATGAGTAACCATTTCACCTAAACATACATATTTATTATTGTTTATAATTGGTCCATGTTGGTAGGTAGTTAAGGTTGTATAATATGTTGGTGGTGTTTCTTTGTCGAGGAATTCACAAGAATGCTTGTTATTAAGGAGGTTGTTTCCACCCCTTTTGATTCCTCTAGGATTGATGATGAGTAGACCACTAGCTTTATTGGAGTTCCTAGGAAGGAGAAAATGATGGCTATTGATTTTGAGAGTTTTGATATTGCCACTACTATTGAGGTGGAGATGGGCTTGGTTGATACTAAGGATTAGGGTACGTAATACCAATTTGCACATGAGTTCCGTTGATTATTCTAAGAATAATTGATATGTTAAGGATGTTCATAAGGCGTACCTTGAGTCTTAGGGCATGATAGTCATTACCCTCTTTAGTTGATGAAACAAAGTTGCTCCATAGTTTGCTCAACTTTTTCATACATGGCCTTCAAATCAAGCAGTTGTGGCACTCGCTAATGTCATGATTGTCCTTGTAGATATTTTATATTTCTATATTTTTTAATGGATATTCATGATGAAAATGCTTGTTAGTGCAGCTTGGACAAGAATCTCCCAAATCATTATCGATATCCTTTTTTTATTTTTTACTTAGAGGATATCAAACATAACTAGTGGATGTAATATGATTGTTTTCATGTCTTCCAACAAGTTACCAATATCTATTTTTGTTAATCTATTGGTAGTTTTGGAAATAGTACAACAATCCCTATTTTTCCATGTTCTCTCAAGTAGTGGCTCTTGAGTACTTTTACAAATCCCTTATCTCATCATAGGCGCATTTTGAAATATATTTAGATGCAATCAAGTATATGGTTTCCATAAACTCATCTCCTACTTCTCTTAATAGTACTACTTTAAGAGAATATTTTCAAATTGTGTAATTGGTAGATCTCTTGTAACCAAAGTGAAACCTCCTAGCACAATTCTCCAGGGACTCATCTCCTCCTTAAGTCATTTGGAATATTTCATCTTTGAGACCTTGTTCTTTACAAAATTTCTAATATTTCTTTATGATAAGATCCTTCATCAACTACCATGTTTGAATACCATGTCCACCAAGGCCCATGAACCATTGAAGAGATGCCTCTTTCAAGGTATAATTGTTCAATCTCAACTTTTGGGCATCATTCTTCTACTCATAGTTCCTATAGAGGACTTTAGACTCGAAAATAAAAGTATCTAGGTATTTAGTTACCATTCAATGGAAATGAGGAAGCATAGTTTGACTAACTTTATTCATCCTTGCTCCTTATTTCTAAGATAGAAAACTCAAACATCACTTGTCCTTATTCAATTATTCCTTCCACTCTTTATTTGATCTTCCTTATGCTTTTTATTCCATCATATTGAATAGATAAGGACGTCCCAAAGATGACTATAAAGAAATTATGTCCAAATCCTTGATCCCTTGACACTTTCTTATAGTTCTCTAAAAGCCTAGTTCAAACCTTTCACAATACTTGTCAACTCAAGACTCCCTTCTTATTCTTGCCTCATACTCCTTATTTGTTCTAGACTCTAGTTATATAATTTTTGTAGAAATTTTCCTAACTCAGCCCTATTGTTACGCATGCATTCTCCTTCAAATCAATATACTAAATACAAAAAAGAACACCATGTGCAAAAGGAAACTCTCAAAAACCTTGGTCTCTTCTCCCTTTTACAATGGATTTACTTTCTTGCTTGAATATTTTTAGCCCTTTCCAAAAAGTAGTGCCAAAAAATGGTGAGCTAAAGATTTGTAGCAATTAAGATTGTTGAATTCCTAATTTTCACTTAAATTATCGACCCAAGGGATTGTAGAATTGTGTTGTGTAAAATTTATGCAATATTCAAGGGTGAAAGAGATATAGAATACTTTTTTCATGATTTCCTTTAAGGAATTGAAACTACATGTGATTGATATACCTACAAAAAAATTTAATGTTCAACAACAAACGTCATCCAAGCATACAATACTATGTTGTTGAAGTAAATCACAGTATTCATAACTCAATGCTACAAAAAATAAATTAATGACTTTGACAATAAATCCAATGTTGGAAATTAAGCATATGTTGAATCAAAAAAATAGGTCATTTTCCAACCACAGGTTCATGGTATGTTGAAGAACAAGATAATCACAATGACATAAATCTTCTAGATATAGAAATGAAAATAAAAGCACTCATTAATACACATGAAAATGCAAAAACACACATTAAGGTGATTTCAAAAACAACATCTTCAATGGGCCTTACTTGAAGAGAACTAGTAAATCCCTTCTCAAATCCTAAATTCCACAAAGGAAAAACAATATTTTATTCCATTAGTAAATTCAAAAGTACAAACTTGAATTTGTAGCTCTCCAACTCTAGTTGTTATGTAACTTTAAATTCTACCATTATGTACCCTAACTTGAACTGTATATGTGCATCTTTTTATTAAATAAGTTTTGGCTTCATGCTAAAGAACTCCAAGCTTTGTACTATCAATATTATCCCTAAAATTGTCAATTTCCTCTTCATCAACTATGGTGGCTTGTTGGGGAATGAGATTTTTTATGTGTGATCCTTCTTTGGTAGTGGAATGGATCATTTGTTGCAAAATTTGTAGATCCATTTTTCATTTTGGTCAATTGGTTTGATGGTATACCATGAAGTAAGCAACCATTCCCTATCTTAATGGGTTTGAATGTTGTGGAGTGCCCACTTTTGTAGCACCTTTTGTCTCTCTATTTGTGTCGCAAAGGCACATCAACCTTATGTGCATTAACTCTCTACCAAAATGTGTGTTGTCTTCCTTATTCAATTGATGAACATATACAGTTTGTGGAATAGAGGGAACATGGTATCACACTTGTCATTTCTCCCTGTTGTGACTAGTACATGTGACAATGGTGAGACCAAATGCTTGGAAAATCAATAAAAATAACTTTTCTATAGCAATAGTGATCAAGGCTATGGAAATCAAACTCACAGGAAAAAAAAAAACTATTGTTACCTACTCATCAACATAAAGGAAATCTAAAGCACAATCATATAACTTATAAAATGCAACCAACATGAATTAATTAATCAACAAATTGTTGTTAGCTATATAACAAGTAAATTCAATAATTATCAATATCAAGAATAATCAAAACTCAAGCTTCCTGCGAAAGTAAATGGATATACATCATGAACAAGATGGGCCAATTCAAGAGCTCATCACATTATATATTATCATATCCATAATCATCTTCGTTAAAAACATTATATCAAACCCTTATAATCTAGTGGGAAACTCTAATAATAATGTTGGTATAAAATGTCTATAATAAATATGAGCTTAGGATAGATCAATGTTAGCTTGGTATTAGTTGAAGGTGAATTGTTATTGATAGTGTAACACGCCCCTCCCACATTTACCCCTTTTTACAAGCTCCCCAGTGTAAACATGAGTTGAGTGCTACTATGATATGACCAGACCTCCAAGTTCCAGTTATGGAAGTGGGGCTAACACACCGAAAACTACAAACATCCCTCAGAGAATGCAGACCACTTAGGAGCCTACAAACCACCCCATGTGATCAATCCCTGAGTTGGAATTCTTTTCACAAGGGAAACTCCCCAACCACATGCATAACATAGCATCAATTCGGTTATGAGGTCCCAACCATAGGCATAGGCTTGCTTCCATGTAGTTATGACCTAAAAGCTCCAGTTTAGAGCCAACAGTTCCAAGATCTGAGTCACTTTCCCATGTTAGCCTTCATACCACTGCCCAAAACTTCATGTAGATTTACATAAACACAAACAAGATACTAAAAATGCTAACCATTCAGAACTCAAGTAAGAACTTGACTTATACATGTCTAATCCATGATAGACATTTCGTCAAACATATGGTAAACATATAAGTTACAGATCATGAATGCACATTTGATCTTAAATCTCTAAACTTCATCTGAGAATCACCAAGAAGGTATAATGCCCTCTCAAGTAGTTTCAACAACACTTGTTAGGCCATGCATTCATCAACCATCCAAATACTTATCAAATCATGAACAAGAGTCATAGCTAGAGCACATCATAGATCCATGCTTATAACTAGCACATAACCAGAATATTAACCAAGAAAAATCAACCATAAAATCCACATAATAACAAGTACAAGTTCTCATAGATCACAATAGGAAAATAGCTCTTATTAATTTATACAAAATCCAACCAAGCCAAGGATTTCCATGTACCACCTGACCATAGATTAGGTTGAACCAAATATTTCTTTTAGCCAATCACCCTCGTGCCATATTCAAAGCATGAATGTGGGATCTCATGGGATAAACCAAGACATAATTAACAAGGGACTCCAGAGGTTAAACCACCTCCACCCTCAAGCTACTATGATCTCACCTAAACTGGTCCAGAGATCACAAAACCAAACCAAGCTTGGATGCCTCATAATTTCTTTGTTATACCTTGAGGAATTTGTTTGTCTCCACCCACTTGTTGAGGGCTTCTCGGAGAAAAGCATCTCCACCGCATACTGTTGGGAATTTTCCTGAAACCACCTCACCAGTTCCAAAAACTTTCGGTGATCCAAAGATCAACCAAGAATGAATCCCATCACACCATGGCTATCCAGTAAATGGCAAGGTAAGGCTGAAACTGTTGTAAACCGTGAAAAACCCATGATATCAAATGAACCAAATAAACAAATGCATGTATCATGCCTTCACACCTCAACTATGAAATCACACATGCAACTTGTTAGCTGCAAAATCTTCCCATTGAAGCCGTTGATCCAACCTTCTTCTTGCTTCCTTCGTTTTCCTTTACTTGTCCTTTTCCTTCCTATGCTTTCCTTTGCTTGCCTTTACTTGCTTGTTTTCTCTCTCCTTTTGGAGCTCTCTACCTCTCAAACTAATCCAAAGCCAAAACTGAGAAAAGTTGTGAATTTTTTCTCCGATGCCTTTTTATCATTGATGTCTCTCTTTTTTCCATTTTCCTTCATTTTCATTCTAATTTCCTTATGATGCAAATGTGTGTCTCTTCAGCTTCCTTTTCTCATGTTTTCCTTTATTTTCATAATTAAATTCCAAGTATTGCCTCTTTGCCTTTGTCAAGGCATTTGCCAATTTCCATAGCCATTATTGAACCACAAGTGATGCTCACTAAAATTTTTCCTAACATTCAACTTGGAATATGTGTCCCATGATCTTGATCTTATTTTTCCTTTATTATACTTTATTACATGAAACTTTAACCTGAGGTTGTTGCAGATAGCATGCCTATAATATCCAAAGCACAGTTTAAAAACAATATTGGTTTTATCAAGTGATAGTCCATTTTAATTTTATAGCTTCACGAACTAACATTTTAAACTTATTAAGAAATGTATCTAATTTCTTGGCATTTATCAACTAATGAAATGGATTTCATGATAAACTATTAAATGTTGGGTAGATCATAAGGTATTCTTGAGGGAGGAAAACCCACAATAAGTTATTTGTTGGGTAATTTACCCAAAATGGGGTTTGTGACCCAAGATGGGGCTTGGGACCAAGAAAAAATAATTTAATATTGTAAGGGTCAAAGAAGTGACAACCTTAGATCTAGAAGTATTCCTAAGTGACCCATGGGAAATCATTTAATGAGCCTAAGGTGAGGTTCATGTGCAATTGTGTACAAGATAGATTTGACCTATATTGTGTAAGAGTTCCCTAGGAGGGTTGAGTTCTGCTATAGGAATTCGTGATTATAGAACTTCGCATGTGATTGTAGGAATTCAAATGTGATTTCAGGAATTATCGATTACCAGAATACACAATGTGATTGAAGAAATAATTGGTTACGGGAATTCGCAGTGTGATTGTAGGAATTTGTGATTGTAAATCCAAGGAGATCTTATCACATAAGTCTATAGAGGAGCAGATCTGAGGAGGGCAGAGGATATTTGGCCATAAAATATTAGATTTGTGAAGAAGAGGGTCATACCTATTAAGTTGAAGTGTGGAAGTGTTTTGGAGGAGAATAACCCTTCTGAGCAACTAGGTATGCAAAGGTATTGGAGCAACACTCTATGAGGTGAGGAGGCAAATGACCTGTCATATGTCATGGAAAACAAACGCAGAAAGGGATAAAATAGAGGATCTGCTTCAACAAGTGAGCTAAATGTTTGTTCTTGTCTAGTTATTTGTGGGCAAATTACAAATCTGATGTTGCATATTGCAAGCCCTAATTTGTATACTATTTGTATCAGAGATCAAGGGCCATGATTCCTAATACAGGGGACCCGTGATTCTTTTATTTATGGACTAATAAAATAATCGAGCTTTGGGCTCATATCTATGTGTGCTAAGTTAATTCACTATTATTGCATTTTTTTTATCTGTTATGTAAAGTCCTTGGTGTTGTGGCATTTCTGTGTGTTTGTGATCATAGACCTGCTTTTGAAGTTCTAAGGGAAAATCAACATAAACTTGGTTTTAGCCTCATATATTGGCATCTAGTATCTAGTTTCTTAGCATTTATTAATTAATGAAATGGATTTCATGGTGAACTTGGTTACTTTTTCCTAGAATGGTTTCAAAGGTTGTCAAGGATATATATGAATATAGGGAACTTGATTGAAATTTTTGGCTTCATTATCACAATGAATAGTATTTGTATGCTTACCAAAACATCTTAAAAATTTAGAATTAATATTGGATCTCTCAAGGAAGCAAGGCCTTCTGAGAATGTCACTTCGAAGTTGGTTTAAAACACTTGTTTCAATAGTAAACTAGGGATTTGATATTATAGGCACATTATTAATAACACTTCACCTTCAACTGATATCTATATATTTAGTTGTTGTAGCTTGCTACAACAATGGATATAAACTTTTGAATCCATCTAAGAGAATACATGACACCTTGAATTATGTGCACATGCACACATATATATATTGTTGCTTGCTACAACAATGGATATACACATTCAAATCCATCTAAGAGAAGTAAAAACACCTTGTATTTTAGTAAATAGCTAATATCATGGACATGCCAAAAACCATTGTCCTTAAATGTTAACCAAAGATTCTTTTATTCATGGGATTTCCCAAAATTTTGATTCTACCACACTGCCAGAGTTTTCCTATAATTCCTTGTACCTAGTTGATGTTGAAGTTGCTATACTTGCATCTAAAACTACTATATTCCTTCTTAGCATGAATGTGTTTGTGTTTGTTTATTTTTTCTTTCTACAACAATCGATATACACATTCAAATTCATTTAAGAGAAATCAATACAATTTGAATTTTATTAAATAGCTAAGACCATGAGCATGAAAAATATCATTGTCCTTGAATGTTAGCAATCATCCTTTTCTTCATAAGATTTCCAAACATTTTCATTTTCCTCTACCAAATTGGCACAATTTTCCTATACTTCTCCATACCTATTTGATGTTGAATTTGTTAGACTGACATCTAAAATTACCAAATTACTTCATAGCATTAGTACTAATATATTGGACATATTAAAGACCAACATCCTTGAATGTTAGAAAATCATTCTTTCTTATTAGGATTTCCAAGCCTTTTCATTTTCCTATGTCACACTAACAAAGTGATCTTACACTTCACCATATCTAATTGATGTTAAAGTAGCTTGACATGCATCTAAAGCTACCAAATTCCTTCTAAGTCATCATGATAGTGATGCCCAAATAATTCAATCTCAACTTTGTTGTATTAAACATTTCCTTGGAAGCCTTTGAAGCCCTTTTAAGAACAACCTAGCTAACCATGAAGTTGATTTCATTACTTGATATACACCAAGAGACTAAGTGGAAGGCCTTTACCTATGGATGGAAGTTGGTACCTTTATCCAATTAGTTAGTGCAGGCATTGAAGGTCATGGAAAATTAAAGTTATACAATGCTTTCCCAATAATAGGATGAAGTGATGAACCCATAAGTTTCCTTTATCTAAGATTCAGATGCCTTGGGCACATGATCTAGATGTGTGGCCCCAGTGGCTAAGCATTCCATTATTGGTGGATGAATTGCATGTTAGGCACACTTTGGATGTGAAATGAATAGAAAGACACCTTAAAAGAGGTCAAGGGCAAGGCACGTTTGATATACAAAGAGGACACATCAAGTGTGCAAAGTGATTCAAGAGGAGAAGTCACTAATATAAGGGTGAACAAGTAGTTATGTGTTTATGCAAATGTTGGGGTTGAAATAGTAGACTACTTTGATGTTTGTTGAGTGAGTTGTTGAAGACATAAGACCTTTAAGAGGGAGACCCATAGATGCTTTAAGGGTTATATTAATGAGCGTTGTTGACAATTGTGACTTTCATAGTTGCATTATGTAAAAGAGCCATAGGTAGTTGGGCATGTCACTCCTTTGTTGTATCTCTATAACAATCTTCATATAAAGTAAGTTAATGCATCTACATTGGGCTCTCCCATACATTTGCATTGTGGTCTCCTTCCCATGCGAATTTTTGAATGTTCCTTATGATGTATTGTTTGGCTAAGTACTGTTGAATAATTGGTTGGGTGTAAAAGTATTGTCGATATGCTTTGAAGCTGTTATCACCAAAATAGGACCCTGATAGGCTGCTGATCAGACTATCTCAGTGTAACTATTTCAAACCAATCTTTTAGCTAAGGCTTAGCCTCCTTAGCCTGAGAGGGCTCTCTCAAAGGGTTAATGATATTGATTAAAGATATGGATAGATGGCTAACTCTATGGTTTGTGATTTTATATGTTTATAGATTGGAAGATGGAGACTTTCTACCATTGGGCTATGGAGTCAGTGACAGAGATAAGGATAACAAATAGCTCTTCTTATAAAACCGAGGCTTGTATATACTTCAATGAAAGAGTGACACATTCAGGAAAGTCTCAATAACTTGAAGTTCATAGGAGTCAGAGCATGTGGGCATGAATTCTGAGTAATGATACATCAAGGTATTCAAAAGGAAAGAATTTAAAGTGATAGATCATATTTTAATACCTAAAGGAAGTTAGAGCATGAGTAACCATGAATTCTGAGTAATAAGTATTAAAACATTGAAGAGAAACATCCAAAGATATGACCCAAGAACTCAATTTACCATAGTTTAACACTTAAAGGAAGTCAGAGCATGTTCCTCCATGAATTCTGAGTAATAAGCATTAAGACTATGGAATTAAATCATATCAAAGATAAAATATTAATCTCACTGAAGTACACTAAGAATCTCAGCTTCAGAAAAGTCCAACTGCTTCTGTATATATCAATCCATGCACATCATTTACAAAAGTAGTCTTTTTCTCTAACATTTTCCAACCCTTTGTACATCAGCCCTTCTGCTATATATAGATCCCTTTACATAACTGAGATTCCTCCTCCAGCATGAGGGGAATTCTAATTCATCCTACTATGACACCTATTGATACTTAAAACTAACTATTAAATGCAAATGACACCTAATTAGCAGTCCTAGAGACCTAATACAACTAGGAGTGTAACTCCTTATCATGATTACAGCAACCTTATCTAAGAATTTAAAGCATTTTTGAAAACTTTCAACCTAAATAAGTCGAATTTGATAAAGCCTCCCATGTGGTCATCTGACTGTTGAAGACAAACCCTAGAAATTAGGGAACATGTTTCCCTGTTTTTAGGTTTAGGATCCCTGAAAATGGCATGTGGGACAGAGCCTTTATCTCCTCATCCATGACACACTTTTCGAAACTGAAGGAGGTTTTTGTATTCCATGTTGTCTAGAACAAAAACCTCTCTTTTTTTTTAAAACACTTCTCCAGCTTTCCAGAATCTTTCCTTGAAAAACACGTGTCAAACAGGAAAAATTCGTTCTCTGAAATTTGGGTTTCAAAGAAATATTATTATCTCCCAACTGAAAACACTTATGAAGAAAGTGAGATAGGTTATTGTATATGGATAGTTTATGAAGAGAAACCTCCTTCAGAATTCCAAAATACTTTTTCCTGTGACCAGAAACTGAACTTGAAAAATACTACTAAAACCAGAAGACAAAGCTTGACTTTCAGCAGTTTCGTAGCGCAAGTTTAACCATAAATTCCTCCCACCTCTGAATGAATTTGAAGAAACTGAAAGAGGTTTTTGTAATTTGGTATGTTGGGAAGAAAATCCTCTTTCATTTTTCAAAATTGAGTTCTCAGCTGCTCAAGAGCCCTTCTGGAAGTTGACTAGTAAACACAGAAAGCAGAGTTTTTAATGTTGAAACAGGCTTTTCCAGGGGTTTTGTAGTGCGCTACGAAAACTCCTAGTTCAGTGATTTCGTAGACAGTTTCAAAGTTTCTCCAAAATTTTGTGAGATATGACTTCTAAACACCTGGTGAGGCTTCTAGGACATGGAATGAGGCTGTCAAACATTATTTGGAAAAGAGATATGACCTTAAAAGACTTCTAACCTTATGACCTAACCCTTAAAGCATGAAATGACCTAGAGACCCTTTAACACCATGACTAGAAGAAGGGTTTGTAAATGAGAATGACACTAATTGTGATGAGATGACTCAAAACTTATAATACTATGACTAAAAACAAGGAAACTTTCCAAAGCTTAGAGACAAAGATTTTAGGGTGATAACAGAAGCCATGATTTGATGTGTCCCTATCGTTAGAATAACTTGGTTTCATATTTAAAAAATTGTAGCTTCAGGTGTAGTTATGGATAAATCGTAAGTGAAGAGTCATAATATGGTTGTAATAGGCATAGGTTGGGTAGGCATACATGCCCAAGGAAAGGTAGTGTCTCCAATAGAAGATGATGAAAAGAGATTTTAGGCAAGACTCTTAAGTCCATATATGTGTAATCAAAGCACACTCTTCACCCTCTTCTTAGAGGAAAGTTGGTATCAAAATACAACTTCTACAAGAAGTTGGTTTCAAAACCTTGATGGATGCTCTGCACCATGTTTCAGAAGGAAGCAAATGAACAGTATAGTTTTCTAGCCTACTCAAAATAGCTTTACAATCATTTCTTGTTGGTTATGGAGCTTGATTATCTTCTTGATTTTTCAAAGGTTTTTGTTTTAGTCACGTTGGATCCATGTTCCTAACGATGCGGCAATGTTGCATGTTTAATCGTTGTCATGGGGTCCAGGGTGGTGGGGGGGGGGGGGGGGGGGGGGGAGGGGGATGGTGAATTTTCAAGAGCCCCCCCCCCCAACATGAAATTTTGCCTTGTAAAATATTGTAATTTCATAGTCAATATGGGTTGTTCATTAAGCAGATGATCTGATGGTAGAAGTTATGTTAATTTAGGGTTTTTTCTCTAGAAGCAAACCCTCGATTTATATGACGGAATTGCATTTCACGTGTGTATTATTATTCTTAGCAAGAGAGAGAGAGAGAGGAGATTGTGTGAGAGCGAAGAAGAAATTACAGTGGATTTGATGTGGGTTGTATCTCTTCATTTTGTTGGATAATATAAAAAGAAGTAGCCCATATTGGGTGAACCACATATATCTATAGCTCTCTTGTTTTATGTGTTTTATGTGTTTATGTTTTTGCAATATTTTATGTGTTTCAATGCTCTATAATATATAATTTTCTAAAATTTCTTAGCAAAGATATTTGTTGGGAAGGTAAGTGACTAAAGGAGACAACACTTAGCATCATAATTATTTCAATGAACTTTATTCCAACATGTTAGAAAATTTGTTTTCATTGATTCCAACATGACAAGGGGAGCACAACTGGATCAACACAAAATAATTTGGTTCAATCAATCCCACGAGTGTAGTTGAATCAGTAAGAGTGCATACATGAGTTGATGTAATTATTAGGATTAGTGCAGCTTGGAGGCTCTTATGGATCAATAAATATCAGTAAGAAAAAAGAGTGCAGTCAGGCCCTTCAACATTATGTGATTAGATTGCATTGCAAGCCATCAAAGATAGATGACCATTTTCCATTTTTTGGAGTCCCAACCTACTCAACCCTTAATTATGGGGGGTGGGGAGTCTGAAATGATGTCAGATAGTAAAACCACCTAGGGCACATGGCATTTAATGAATGGATTCTTAAGTCCATATAGGTGTAATCAAAGAACACTTGTTGCCCTCTTCCCAAAGGAAAGCTAATATCAAAATACAACTTCTACAAAAAGTTGGTTTTAAAACCTTGATGAGTGCTCTTTACCATGTTTCACAAGGAACAGGATGATCAGGAGAGTTGTTTGACCTAGTAAAAATAGATTTACAATCGTTTCTTAGAAAAAATATTGATTGGGAAGGTAAGTAACTAACATAGACAACACTTAGTAACAAAATTATTCTGATGACCTTGTTCTAATGTGGTTGAAAAGATGTTTTCATTCATGTCAACATGATAGGGGGAGAATAGTTGGATCAACACAAAACAACTTAGATAAATCAATCCCATGGGAAGCATAGTTGAATCAACATCAACACATACATTATTTGATGGTAATACTAGAGTTAGCACATCTTAGAGGCTCTTATGGATCAACCAATATCAGAAGTAAGAAAATAGAGCATTGTCAATCCATTCAACATTCTATGAGTAACTTGCATTGCAGGCCATCAAAGAGTTGTGACCCTTATCCATTTTGGGGGGTCCCAACCTACTTAACCTTCAACCATGGCAAGGGAGGTTTGAAATTACATCAAGTAGTAAAACCACCAAGGATACATGTCATTTAATGAATGGATTCACGTCCCCCCACCACCCCCGTGAGGAATTCTCTTGAGGTTATATGAAATCAGTTAGGGTGATGTGGCACTAGTGGGGCTAGGTTTGACAGGTCTAATGTTAGTTAACAAACGGTGTCGGCAATTGTTGGTTTGTCTATGTTAGGTCCCTATAATGCTATTGTAGTCCCCTTATTGTTTTTATTATTGTAGCACCCTTATTTTTATTGTTAATTTAGCCCCCATATTGTTATTACTTTTTGCCACAGAAGCCCACTATTTTTATTGTTGTGCCCTTACCTTATTATTGTTATGTAGGCTTTGATTATATTGTGACCTCTTAGACTCCTATATATAGAAAGGAGGTATTGTCATTTGTATCATACAATAATTATTCATATATGTGATGTAAAGGAGGTTTCCTCCTCGAAGAGGTTGATTTTCAATTTGTTGATCTATCTTTTATTCTGTTTTGATATTTGGTATAATAACACTAGGTATCAGAGCATTGGATTCTAGGGTTTCGTTGTTTCAAACAGGTCGTCCTTGAATTTTTGCTATAACTTTTTTTTCTACAAGTATTTAGAAGTTGAAATTATGACCACATGCAGATGAAAAATTGGTGAAATTTGTTAGAAATTTTAGATCTTGGTTCGCTATATTTTCTCATATATGGCTCGAAGAATTTAGGATTTTTACAGTCTCCAAAATTCAATCTCAAACATGTGACATAGGTAAAATCCTCATAACTTTATCTCTGAGAAACATATTTGAATTTCGTACAAAGTGATAGAAATTGCATGGACTATAGCTTTTTTATATCATTTCCAAGGTCAAAGCTCAAAACAATGACACGTGGCATTTTGTACAAGTACGCTCTACTGAACCAGTCTATAATCATGTCATCATGGGAGATTGGGCATAACTGTTCCTTGAAGAATCCAATAATTGTTTGAATTTTGGGGTTGGATAGAAGACTCAAAGGGCTACAACAAGATGATATTTCAGACCTTGGAGACCTGAAATTACAGAGATACAATAGTTTCAATATCTAGCTCCTAAAAATCAAGAAAAAGGTGCATATTTTTTTAAATTTTGCATAACTTTTGTTTGAAAAAATCGTTTGAAGTGATTTAAAGGGAATAGTGAAGCATATATATCATTGTTTGATTGAAAAATACCTCGAAACAAAAGAATGGACACATCTAGTAAGATACTAGAAATATCTACTATGACACAAGAAGAAGAGGAACTAATGCAACATGATATATTAAAATTACAAGACCAAGTGCAACAAATTTCTCTCTCACAAAGAGTAACCAAAAATGAACTAGAAGCTAAGATGGATGGTTTAGAAGAAAAACTAAAAGGAAACATGGAAGGCTTGAAGAATGGTTTAAAATTATATATGAGTGTTTTTAAAGTAGACATGGGCGTGATGAATGTCCAGTTGGAAGGGTTGAAAAGGTTGCTGCAAGAAATGCTTCCCAGTGGTGACAAGGTAATCCATGAAAATCATGATCAGGATAAAAGGAATATGAATAATGATTTTTGAGACTCCAATGTTGGGTTTAAGACCCAACACATTCCAAAGATCGACATGAGGAAGTTTGATGGCAAGGATCCAATAACATGGATACTACAGATGGATCAATTCTTTGATTTACATGATGTATCACATAGACAAAAGGTATGTATTGCATCTTTATACTTAGAAAAAAATCATTTTGTGTGGTATCGATGGATTTGTTCTCATAAATCAATTGTGAGTTGGACAATTTTTGTGGAAGAATTGGTAGCACGTTATGAGGATACAAAGAGCAATACCTTTTTTAGTCAATTGATAAATCTCAAACAAAAGGGTTTAATGGTGGAGCACATTGAGGACTTACAAAGATTAAATATCAAGGTAAATGATATGCCATAGGAGCATAGGATTTATGTCTTCATATGGACTTTAAACAGTAACATCCAGCATGAGGTTCGCCTTTGGGAACTTGATTCATTAAAGAAGGCATTCAAGGTGGCAAGAAAAGTTGAAAGTAAAATTATGGCAAGGAAGTCTACCACTCACAACTATAAACATGGAAGTGTTATTGGTCCTAGCCTCCCAAAACCCACAAGGTTGACACCACAACAACTGGAGGCAAAAAGAGCAAAAGGGATTTGTTACAGTTGTGATAGAAAATACACTAAAGGTCATAAGTGTGCTGAAAATAAATTATTTTACATAGATTGTGAAGAGGAGGCAGAGAAGGAACAAGAAACGTAAAAACCAACCCCAGAGAAAGAACAAATGAATCTGACCATATTTTTAATGCATCAATGGGACTAACCACTCCTTAAACTATTGAGATAGAAGGATATATGAAGAAAGAAAAAAGGTAATAGTGTTGACCGACTCTGGTAGTACCCATAATTTTATTCATTGTAGGATAGCCAAGGAATCGAATTTATTTTTATATCCAACACCATAGTGTCAAGTGATGGGAGGAACTATAAATTGCTTAGGGAAGGGTCATAATATCAATCTAACCATTGGGGAATATGCATTGAATAGTCCAATGATTTCCACTCGAATGGCTGGTGTTGATGTTGTATTAGGAGTCGAATGGTTACAATTTTGGGGACAATAGTTTTTAATTTTCAAGAACTTTTCTCAAAATTTTCCTAGGAAGGAAATAAAATTGAATTAAGGTGAATTTCATGGAAACTAGGGAAGATAATCAACTCTAATGGCATGACAAAGATTTTTAAGAAAGAACAGTGAGGCATAATTGCACAATTACACTCACTAGATGTTCAAATATCGAAATCATCCATTTCTCTAGATCTCCAAAGAATATTGGACAATCATTCTAAGGTATTTGAGACTCCGAAAGGCCTCCTGTCTATTCATGATCATGATCATGCTATTCACTTGATTCCAAGAAGTGTTCCTCTAAAATACCAGGCCTTAAAGATATCCCTATGCCCAAAAGCGTGAAATTGAACGTATGGTTGCAGAAATGCTAGAGGTTAGTAGAATTCAACCTAGTCAAAGTTCTTTCTCTGTTGCAGTAGTATTGGTGCAACAGAAGGATGTATCATGGTGCATTTGTCTGGATTATAGGGAGCTCAACAAGCTCACTATTAAAGATGAATTTCCCATTCCTGTCATTAATGAATTATTGGATTAATTACATGGAGAAATTGAATTCACCAAGTTGGATCTTCGTTTAGAATATCATAAAATTAGAATGAAGATTGAAGACATTCCGAAAACAACATTTATAACTCATGAGGGTCATTATGAATTTTTGGTCATGCCTTTTGACCTTACCAATGCACCTTCTACATTTCAAGGTTTGATGAATTCCATTTTCAAACCCTTCCTTAGAAAATTTGTGTTAGTATTTTTTGATAATATACTAATCTACAAGTCTTGGAAGGATCATGTTCAATATGTTTACAGGGTGCTCAAACTATTGGAGGAGAAACAATTATATGCAAAAACCTCCAAATGTTTTTTTGGAGTACAGGAGGTGGAATATCTGGGTCATATTGTATCTCATGAGGGTGTTAAGGTAGACCCTAAAAAAATTAAATCCATTAAGTAATGGAAAATCCCCACAACCATAAATCATCTGCGATGATTTCTCGGGTTGACAGGGTATTATCACAAGTTTGTTAAGAATTATAGACAACTATAGACAAATTTTTTATACCATTAGCCAAAGTGATTTTCAAACCCTGCCAGAGAGAAAGGGTTTTCGCTTGATTGTTTGTAGCAATGCCAAGACCCCATACGTACTTTATTTTTATTTTTTCTTCGAGGTTAACAATTACCCCTCCCACTCCAGCCTCCCTGGGGTTACCTTTCGAAGCTCCATAGAAGTACAGTTGACTGATCCTAACTCCCCTTTGCCAATCAATAAATTCATCCCCTTTCAATCTGATATAGAAGGGCAGAGGAACATAAAAATTTGAGAGAGGAGTTTTGATGTTGAAGTTGGAGATCCTGAGCCAATATTTTTCAGAGCTAGTCATCTCATTCATGTATGAAGCATTGAAGCCCCGAGAAGATATAACCTCAAAGAGAAATGAAATTTCTTTGATTGCAGCAGTTTCAGAATTATGGCACCAATTTTGAAAGATAGCCTAATTAGGACACAGCCATATCAACCAACACATATACTTAGGAATTGTCATCCAACAATGTCCTAATAGAGAGTTTGGGGAACAAGGATTTTTATGTTTCCAATGAATAAAGATGTCACTTCAATCGTCCACAATTTGGGGGACAGAAGCCAATGGCGCTAGGGCATGGTTCCAAGAATCCACAGTAAAAGAACAGTGGAAAAATAAATGCTTGATGGTTTCCTCAGCATTACCACACAGAACACAACGGGAGGGACTGTTGATTTTCCTCTTCTTTAAATTGTCTATCGTAAGGATTCTCTTGTGGACCAATTCCCAGCAGAAAATGTTAGACTTAGGAAGTTCATCACCGCTCCAAATTTTACCCCATAATTTAGATGGAAGAAGGGGGGGAGGGTTCTTAATTAATATAGCATAGCTATGTTTAACATAATATTTCTTGGATTTACCTCCCAACCAGGCTCGTCTGTCTAGATTTCTAGTGATTATTGGAGCAAAACCTTTAAGGATTTCGATCAAAGGTTGTCAGTTCATAAGAAGGTGATTGGGAAATTCCAATGGAAGCCATGCACACCACAAACCCATTTCATCCCAACAGGGGATATCTGCGAGGTGGGAGAACCCATGCTCCGCCAGCCAGCCAGAGAAATTTAGTTCAATTACTTTTGCACAATCGGATCCAATAAGAAATGATGAGGCTTTGCACAATCTCCAGACCTTTTTATCCTTTCCCCTTCCCATGATTCATCCTCTAGTCTAGTAAGGTGATTTTTGTGGAAATATTTCCTTATAAAGGCCCTTTTCCACCGCTCATTGGAGTCTGAGAGAAGCCTCCAGGCCAGTTTATCCCCCAGCACCAAATTCATTAGTTCAAGATCATTTATTGTCAATCCTCCCAAATTCTTAGGTTGCTTAACCAAATTCCAATTAACTAGGTGGAATTTGTGGTTGTTACCCTTCCCCCCTTGCCATAAAAAAAAAATTGGATGAGCCTGCTTATTTCTTGATAGATGTAACTTGGAGCTAAGAGGCCAGCACCCAAATTAACTGGGAGGGAAGATAGAACATATTTGATGAGGGTAACTCTCCTGGCCAAATTGAGCCATTTGACTCCCCAGGAGTGCACCCTTTTCCTTATTTTTTGAAGTACATTTTGCTAATCTTCCCCAGAGGCCTATTTTAGGGATAGAGGAATCCCAATATATTTGAAGGAAGATCGGTTCAGGTCCACAAGGATGCCTAGCAACCAGGTGATTGCATTCATTGTTTCCCCTTGGAAATTCCCGCCAATTAATTGACATTTCAGTTTCTTTATCAAACCCCAGAGAGTAGAAGAAACTCATCTAGAGTTTTTTTTTAATCTATAACTGATTTCCAATGAGGATCCTCCAATAAGAAGAGTGTCATCGACAAAATAAGAGTGATTAATTCCCCTGACATTTCTTGCAATACTAAGACCCGAGAGGGATCCATCCAGCCGCCCAACTTCTAAATTACTACTTAGAGCTTTAGCCATGATTATATAAATAAGAGACGAGAGATGGAAACCTTGACGAAGACCTCTAGAGGCAATGAAAAAGGGAGCAGGCCAACCATTGATAAGAGGGTCAATCCAGGGTGAACCAATACAATCTTTAATCCAAGAGATGAATTCATTACTAAATCCTAAATTTTCCATGATGAGGAAGAGGAAAGAGTGATTTACCCGGTCAAATGCATTCTCCATATCCAATTTGATGATCATTCTAGCTTCTCCCTCTTCTTTGCTAGAATGCATTGCTTCCTGCACCAGGATGATATTATCTAGGATGTTCCGATGATGCATGAACCCACCTTGGTTCTCAGAAATAATGGAGGGGAGTAGGGGTTTAATTCTAGAGGCAATGATTTTTGTCAATATTTTATAGGAAGAATTGCAAAGCGAGATAGGGCGGAACTTGGAGAAGGTGGAGGGATTGGCCTCTTTTGGTATCAGAGCGAGAAAGGAAGATTTAGTACAACCCTCCAATTTTTTGTTAAATCTGCTATAATTCAACATCTTAATGAGGTATTTTTTATGACACTCTAAAATATACGATAAAAACTAATAGAGAAACCATATGGGCCTAGAGCCTTCTCAGGTTCCAAATTCGAAATCATATTTCGAACTTCTTCTTTTGAAATTTCACCAGTGAGAGACACATTAGAAGGTGGGGAGACAACCTGGGGCAATGCCCGAAGAAAATCAGGGGTGCCTTCTAAAGGAATGCACTCCATGTTGAGAAGAGATTTAAAGTGATTATATGCCTTCAATTTGATTTCTGTTGAGTTTTTTGCCCACTTATCGCCTTTATCTCCCTGATTTTTTTCTTGTTCTCTCGATCTAGTGTTTGCTTGTGGAAGTAGGAAATGTTAGAGTCCCCAGCTTTCCACCGAATACTTCGAGATGTAAGCCTCCACAAATTTTCCTCTTGCTTACTAAGATTGAATATTTGAGTGGTGAGATCTTTTTCCTTTTGAATATGTGATTCTTCGATATGGATATTTTCCATCATATTGTAATGTTCTTCTAATTCTTGGACTTTCTTTCTTGTTTTTTGCCTGGGGGCTAATGGTTCCCTTTAAGCCATTTCCTTGATTCTTTTTGGACGTTTTTTTAGCTTAGATTCCCAAACATATTTGGGTGAGCACTGGACATGGAAAGTCCAGGCTCTATTTATCATATTCCCAACCTCTTCATATTGTCACCAATCTGAATTAAATTTGAAAGGTAGCGGCCAATATTTTCAATCTTTTCCAAAGAAATCATGATAGGACGATGATCTGAGTCTCCTTGAGATTCAATAGATGAATAGCAGTCCAGAACATTGAGAAGCCAGTTGTTATGCAGTGAAAACCTATCCAGGTGAGCAACAATATAATGAGCTTTGGACCGTCTATTAGACCAAGTGTATTCCCGATCTTTGGTTTGATATCAATTAGGTCCCATCGTTCCACTAGTTCCTCCATTATGTCTCTAAAGGGATCCCTGATCGCAGACCCGCCTCTTTTTCCTATCATATTTAGAACTATATTGAAATCCCCTCCCATTATACTATTGGTGTGCTAATTCCTTTCCTTCATCACCTCTAATGAGGCCCAAAATTTTTCATTATCGCTATATAACACTAGACCGTAGATATTTATGAAGGGAATTCTTTCCCTTGTGTCCTTTTCTTCCAAAATAACCATAATCCAAGATTTTGTCTTAATTTCTTCAACTAGAGTAAATTCCTAGTTCAACCAAAATATGCCTAGCCCTCTTGAAGCTCCCCTTGAGGACTGCGTTGACCCCCAACTCTCTCTCCAAAAAATTCCAGTTGCTTTCATAGCCTCCACTTCTTCTAAATTTGTTTCTTGAATAAATATTACTGATGGATATTCTTGTTTGATTATATCTCTAATCGCTAGGGTTTTAGCAGAGTTTCCTAGCCCCCTTATGTTCCAGGAAATTACTTTCATTACTTGGGGGTGGAGGGGGAGCGACCACCATCCTTTCCTTCTTTGTTTATCTTTTTCCCTTTCATAATTTCTGAAATGACTGTTTGATTCCCCAATTTTTTATTTAATTATGCTTCTCTTTCTCTCTATGTCCTTTTGTTTGGTCTCCCTATTTTCTTAATGGTGTCGATTTCCTGGCTACTGCAATCATCAGCCCATAATAGGTTTTGGGATCAATTCTGACTGATGGCATCATCTGAACCTTTGAGCAGGCTTCTCGAGGGAACAACATTGAGGTAGAGTAGCTTCACCTCCATCCTCCTTCGGGCTACTTTCATCTACTAGTTCTCCTTTCTTTATTTCCATATTCTCCTTAGCATTTATCTGAGGGGGAGCTTCCATCTCCACATCCTCATCACTCAACACTTTGAAAGGATTCGAGGAGGATAGATCTGTATTGTTTACCACCATACCACGTGGTTTTGACATCGAACCTTTACCTTTCGAAGCTCTTTTAGGTTTTTTCCAATGCTCCAAACTTTTTTCATTTCCAGCTTTGGTGCAGTCTCTGGCGAAGTGACCATAGTCATGACAACGTCTACATTTAAATGGGATTTGTTCATAGTCCAAGACTTGTCTGTATTTCCAAACTCCCAAGTTTAGGTTAATTTCAACCGGTAGTCCCTTCTCCAAGTCTACTTCTACACATATTTTAGCACAAGCAAATTGTGAGCCTTTTGGTTCAGACTTATCCAAGTATTTCCCCACTCCATTACCAATATCCCAAAGGTAATCGTCGCTCCAACAGGAGATAGGGAGATGTGGGAGCTTGAGCAAAACAGGAATGGCAGTTAAATGATCCTCATCAGGATTAATGTCGAGAGTCCATTGGTTTAAATACATCATTTTGGAGTCAAATAAATATGGTCCATTACGAAATACAACCTTTTTATCCTCCTTGTTTTCAGATAAGAAGATGAAAAAACCATTTCCAACAATAGATAGGGAAATCTCACCCTTCATCATGGGGTTCCATGTTTTCTTAATCCAGGCTTCCATCGATCTTGGGGAAGGCCACATACCTATGAATTTCCCAATTAACGCTCTCTCGGCATAAGCCAAGGAGGTACGACACACTCCATCTGACAGGGAGACATATTTAACCTCAATGTTCCGCTTGACGAACTTGGAAGCAGCAATAGTAGGTCGCACGTATTTCGGGAGGGAGTCCACCAGTGACTGGAAAGAAGCATTGACAAAGGAATCCAGAGAGGGAGGAGGAGGAGGGGTTGCCTCAACAGTGACCATTTGGAAATCTTGCTAGAAGTTTCAAACCAGAGGTTCTAGACGAAATCGCCAGAGCTAATATCAACACTTTCCTCTCAATCCCCCCTTATTGTTATTGTTAATGTAGCCCCCATATTGTTATTTTTGTGCCCCATAGAAACCCATTATTATTATTGTTGTTCCCTTACCTTATTATTTTTATGTAATATCTAATTATATTGTGACCCCTCAGACTCCTATATATAAAAAGGAGTTCTTGTTATTTGTGTCATCCAAGAATTTTTCATTTATCTAATGTAAAGGAGGTTTCCCCCTCGAAGAGGCTGATTTTCAAATCATTGATCTATCTTTTCTTCTGTTTTGAAATATGTTTGCATAACAGTCTATTATATAATTGACCATAAAATGGTTTTCAATGTAATTACTCATGCATTTCATTGATATTCAATATGATAAATCTTAGTCAAGCTTTCAGTCACAAGGTGCTTAAGGATTGGTGTCCAAGAGCCAAGTGTCCTTGGAACATGTATTGGATGCTTTATCAAAAAAAAAGTTAACAACTTTTTTATGATACATGAGATGATTAAACCTTGGTCAAGCTCTCAGTCATGAAGCACTAAGCATTAGCACCTAAGGGCTAAAAGCCCCATAGGGCCCCTGGAACATCATGTATGCAAAATGCATAGGATTTTCTCATCAACTTGACATTAGTGATATGCTAGTTTGAAAAAGAAGTAATATGGCATGACAGATGATAGAGAAGTAACCTGGCATACTAGATGGAGTAGGTGATGTGGCAATGGAAGACACATGTTGCCTGGATTTGGAATTTTTTTACTTGCCGACAGTGCAAAGGTGAGTGACACGTGGTAGGTGTACATAATGCAATGTGGAAAAGAACACGTCAACATAAGCCACATGTTGAATTATGGTTGGGTGACAATGGAATGAGGTGGAAGACTCAATAACCTCAGCCATAGCACCATACTTGTGTCTTGCAACACTTTCCCATGTATCTTTTTATGGGCGATTACCAAATCTCCTGATATGCATCAGCCTCCAACCACCTCTTTGTTCACAAAGAACCAATCAGTTAACACCTAAGGGCTAAGCGCCTCCCCAAAGCATTAGAGTACTAGGTGTATTTCAATACCTCACTAACTATTTAATTACACAATCACCCAATATCATATAGCTCCTAGTCACAAAACTTGGTCATATGACACCAAGGAGTGACGCACAGGGGCTAAGCACTCTTAGAGCATTAGATTCTCGAGGTAATTTTTACAAAGGAATGGTGCACATGTCATCTTATTTCTCAAGATCCATCATTTGACAAGCTTGACAAACGAAATAAATCACCAAAAACTAATGGAAAATTTGGCATCAAGCTCCTAGAATCCAAGAATCAGAGAGTGATGTCTTTATAAAAGAGTGTTTTGATTGGTCGTGATAGCCTAATATCCCAATATGGTAATCCCTTAGTCACAATGCATGGTTCTCAGTGCCTACTATCTAAGTGTTTGGGTGTTGAATGGAACATTCATTGGTGTTTTCTCCCTAATTCTGATAGTCAAGGTTGAACAAAAGGAGCATCTATAAATTGAAAAGAGATGAAAGAGGCAATGATAGAATAACAATATATGTAAGTGTGTATGTGGGAGACAAGCGATGCACTACAATGTGTATTTTCATAGGAGGAAGTTGGTGGTAAATAATGAAGTGTGAGAGAGAGAATAGTTTGTAGTGAAGTGCTAGAGTGGTGAATAGTAGAGAAGAATTTGTGCAATGAAGATAGTGAAGTGTCTGGAGCAAAGCCAATGTTCATAAGGTAGTTACAATGAACTAAAGAAGAGCAGAGTTGACCAGAGAAAGTCATATTAAGAATCAAAGAGCATAGGGGATTGGTGTCTCTTGTAGGTTGGTCCCTAAAAAGAGGTAGAGAGGATTGGTGTCTCCTGTAGGTTGGTGTTGTTATGAAACCAGCTCACAAAAATATAGAAAAGATAGATCAACGACTTAAAAATCAGCCTCTTCAAAGGGGCAACCTCCTTTACATTACACAAATGAACAATTCTTGCATGATACAAATGAAAAGACCTCCTTTCTATATATAGGAGTCTAAGGGGTCATAATATAATCAGAGCCAACATAACAATAATAATGTAAGGGCACAACAATAACAACAGTGGTATTCTATGGGGCACAATAATAACAATATGGGGACTACATGAGCACAACAATATAATAAGGGGGTTCACTAATAACAACAAGGGGCTACACTAGTAGTATAGGGACCTAACATGCCCATCTCCCTCAAAAAGTGGTGTCTTCAATGCTTGAGTAGTTCCGGATGCTTCTGTATAAAATTCTTGCCATCCCTTGTGGAATCTTCAGCGGGTAAGTTCTTCCACTTGATGACATACTCTGAAATTGATCAATTTCGTAACTGGCGGGTTCTTGTTTCCGTGCTTGCTTCAGGTTCCAATATGATTTTTCCTTCCTCATCAAGTTCCAACAATATTGTTTGAACTCAGAGCTTGTCACCTATAACCTTCTTTAAGCATAAACCGTGGAAATTGGGGGCACTCGGGAAGATGCAGGAAGCTCCAATTTGTATTCCATAGTACCAATATTTTGCAGCACCTTGTAAGGACCATAGTACTTTGGTGATAATTTATCATCCTTCTTAGCTTGCTTGAGGGACATTTGTTTGTTTGGTTGTATTCGTAAAAATACCCAGTCTCCTATATCAAAGCTTCTTTCGCTGCGATGTTGATCTACTTATTGTTTCATTTGATTCTGTGCTAAAGTGTGGTTATCCTTTTTCTTCTTGATATGTCCTTCTATCTTGAGAGTTTGAGGAGTGGTAATTCCTACCAATGCATTACAATATATGGTCGAATTCATTTCTTCTTTCTCTAGGGTTGGTTCTTGGTGTATATCCTCTTCTTTTGATGTTTCTTGATCCTTTTCTTCCTCCTCTTCACAACCAATGTAAAATAATTTCTTCTCGGCACACTTGTGGCCTTTAGTGTATTTGTTATCACAATTGTATCAAAGGACGTTTTCTCCTTTTTCTTTCAATTTTTGTGGTGTCAACCTTGTAGGATGTGGAAGGCTAGGAGCAGCAACACTTCCATCTTTATAATTGTGAGTGGTAGGATTTCTTGCTGCCATAATTTTTCTTTCATTTTTTCTTTCCAACCTGAATGCCTTCTCCAATGAATTAGGTTTCCAAAGACAAACCTCATGTTGAATGTTATCCTTTAAATTCCCTATGAAGACATCAATCTTCTGCTTCTCTGGAATATCAGTTACCCTTATATTCAATTTTTGGAATCCTCAAAGTGTTCTTCCATTGAATCCTTTTGTTTGAGATTTATCAATTGGCTAAAGAAGGTGTTGCTCTTTGTATCCTCATAATGTGCTAACATTTCCTCTGTGAAAATTGACCAAGTGACAAGTGGTTTATGAGAACAATGCCCTTTATACCATAAAAATTGATTCAGTTCTAAATATAAAGATCCAATACGTACCTTTTGTAACAATTACACATCATGTAGATCAAAATATTTCTCCATTTGTAGTATCCATGTTATGGGATCCTTGCCATCAAACTTACTCATATTGATCTTTGGAATATGGTGGGTATTCAATCTAATCTTAGATTCTATGAAATCATGATTAACATTTTTTTTCTCATCATGATTTTCCTCTACTACCTTTTCGTCATTAGGAGGTCTTTCTTGTAGCAACTTTGTCCCACCTTCCTTCAAACCTTCCATGTCTTTCTTCAAATACTCCATGCCTTTCTTCAAATCTACTTCCACACCATTGATATTAGCTTCCATGGCACATATAAAACTATTTATCTTAGCTTTGATCACATTCTTCAAATCATCCATCCAATTTTGCTTACTAGGTGTTTCTATTTTCTTGGTTCGAGTCATTATTTTTCTTTCTTTTAGGAGCTCGATATTTAAACGATTGTAACTCTGTAATTTTAGATCTTCAAGTTCTAACATTTTGTCCTATGGTAGCCCTCTGAGTCCTCTTTTTAAACCCACTAGTCTGATCAATATTGGATTCTTCAAGAGTTATGCCAAATCTCCTACAATGACCTGATTATAGACTGGTTCAGTCGAGCGAACTTGTACGACCTGCCACGTGTCACATTTTGGACCTTCAGACCTTAAAAAAATACACAGAAAATGAAAGTTTGTCCTCTTTCTGTAACTTCTTACGAAATTTCAATCTAATGCTCAGAGGAAAAGTTGTGACGATTTTCCCAAGGTCACCTGTTTGGGAAGTAATTCGGGAGTCTGCAAAAACCCAATATGTCTTGGACTGTATCTTCGACAATATAATGAAACAAGATTTGAAATTTGGGCCCAAGCTTCACCAATATTTTAGCTCAAATGGGTTTTAATTTCAGAGTCTGAACCTTCGTAGAAACAAAATTATAGCGAAAATTCCATGATGACCTGTTTGAGATGGAATTATGGAACTTGCAAAAACCCTAACTTCTGCAGATCATATATCCAAAACTATAGTGAGACAAGATCTGAAATTTGGATCCGAGGTTCATAATGATTTCGAATCAAATGGGTTTTTGTTTTCGCTTCTAAAACTTCGTAGAGAAAAAGTTATAGCAAAAATTCCATGATGACCTGTTTGGAGCAGCGAAACCCTAGAATCCAAAGCTCTGATACCAAATGTTATGAAACCAGCTCACAAAAAGATAGAAAATATAGATCAACGACTTAAAAATTAGCCTCTTCAAGGGGGAAACCTCCTTTACATTACACAAATGAACAATTCTTGCATGATACAAATGACAAGGCCTCCTTTCTATATATAAGAGTCTAAGGGTTCATAATATAATCCGAGCCGACATAACAATAATAATGTAAGGGCACAAAAATAACAATAGTGGGCTTCTATGGGGCACAATAATAACAATATGGGGACTACATGGGCACAAAAATATAATAAGGGGGTTGCACTAATAACAATAAGGGGTTACACTAATAGTATAGGGACCTAACAGGTGCCTACAAAATAGCGAAGGGGATTGGTGTCTCCTATAGTTTGGTGCCTAAAAAACAACAAAGAGGATTGGTGTCTCCTTTAGGTTGGTGCTTATAAACAACAAAGGGGATTGGTGATCTGAATCTGGATTAGGGGAAAAAAGTAGCTCAAAAATCAAAGTGCTCAGAATCGATCGATTCCTGAACAACTGCGTTCATCTCGGTGATACGATCCCAACTCAACTCGTTTAACTCAAAATGGAGTTTGTATGAGGAAGTTAGAGCCCGTTGACCGTTTCACCAAACTACAAAAAAAATTGCAGGCACTGACCAATCAACAATCCGTACTGCTTGTAGAAATTCCCACCTGTAGATCACCTGATAATGCAATAGACTAAAGCAAAATACTTGATCTACTTCTACAACCAATTTAGCGAAAGCTTAATCGAACATGAGCAACATCAATAAGAACACATATAATTGATAAGAAGGAATCAATCACACATAATACAGAAGATATAACCCGGGGAAAGCCTCAACATAGAATCCCGACTCTGTATTATCATACAAGTGGAAATATAGCCAGTATTACAAAAAGAATCAGCTCAAAAGCTTTCATGTTCTCTCTGCAATACCTCTGCTACTCAGAGACAGTCAAAGGCCTCTCTCAAACCTCCTGATCTACCCTCCAAGCCTCCTATTTCTTTGCGCAATTTTGATTGGGGTCCAGTGCAGCCACTTGTGTGAATTGGCCTCTTCACACACTCACTAACCTCTTATCCAACTATGCAATCCTGAAGGAGATAAATACTCATCATGGATGAGTTTCCTTTATAGGAAAAATATTCATCCAACTAATATTGCATTGTCCCTTCTCTAATCTCAACTGGGTCTCTGTTTGAATTGACATGCATAAGTTATTCATTGGAGAATCTTCGGTTATCTGAAGTACAACAGTTATATGTTGGCATTCATTAACTAATTGAACTTACTTAATTTAAACAAACTGTTTGAATCAAATATAAATGGACTTGACTAAGTTAACTGAGCCAACTAATTACTACTCAAATTAGAACTCATCCTTATCTCTTTGATTGATGGATAAATTCCTCAATTAATAGAGAAACTGTTGCATGTCCTCACATAGACTTCATGTTTGATTTTTCACAACTAATTAACTCATGGAGAATTAATTTATTTATTTTCAAACAGCTGTTAAGTTCAAATTCAAATTTTACTTCCTATTTTTAGTCCAGGGACTGACTAAAATAGGAATCCATCCTGAACTGCTAAAAATAACAATTCTATTTTTATCACTTCCATTTTTCATTCCCTGTTGCCCAATCCATCACTGGTACTCAAACTGTTATTTTTAGCAGTGCTATTTTTAGCACTTCTATTTTTAGCATTCCTTGTTTCCATTTTTCAACACTCCCTCTCAACAAAAAACGCTTCAACTCGAACCCGATCTTGTACCTCTGGAATGTTCTGCATGCAACACATCTACCAAGTGTGGTTGCTCCAACAACTCTCGGAACAAAAAAAACTCCCAACTGACCTCTCTGTTGGGTTAGAAACATACTTTGATGTTGAAGCTCTACCTGCTACTGACAAGTGCTCCCTCTCTAACCTCTGAGTTGCTGCAACACTCCATGCATCTCGCACCGTTGCACACCTCTCTGTGTCATCCTACACTAGTGCAACACTCTTGTGCCTCTCGCATTGTTGCAGCCTGCTAGCTCCACACAATCCTGGGACTCCTACACTGTATCTCTATCTGCCGCTCCATCCACATCTATCTCTACCCAATCAGCCAGTCCTGCTACTCCTCGTTGGGGCTCCTGTAGCAAAATTGAATCAAAGAGGTTGTGTACCTCAAGGATCCTGCCCCTCCTCCTTGGGAAAATCACTCCACATCACCCCACCTCCTACCTAGAGGTATGGCTGCATGTGATCCCTCTGCCCACCTGGCTCGAATTTCCCCCTACTGGAGGTCTCTACATGAGTAGATGTCTCTACTCGATCTCCTCTCAGTTTCTCTAGTTATGGCTGCTCCACAACCTCCTGAAGTTGCTTCACCAATCGTGGCTCCTCCACAATCGTATGAGACTTCTTCTGGCACTGCATGTTGAGACGTAATGTACGCTCCCTCTCAACCACCAAGTCTCCATCAGTTTCCTTGCTCCTCAAGGCATTGCATGCATCTAGAACCTCAAGAGCATACAGGTTCTTGACTCGTGAACTGATCTGCTTCACCTATCTAGTGATGATGTGTCTAAGGAAAACCTTTCCCTTACTGAAGACTACATCATAGCCTCTATCTTCCAGCATCGCGATCGACACCAAGTTTCTCTTCTCTCTTGGTACATACTTGACATCGGTCAAAGTAAGGCGAGCTCCATGCTCCCTCTGAAAAATAACCATGCCTACACTTGAGGCACTATACTTTTCATCATTACCCATCGTTATGAGTATCTGGAGATCTTTCTCCTCCAAAGTACTGAACAAACTCTCGTTGCCGGTCATGTGGAAATAAGCTCCATTGTCAAGAAACCAACCACTTCCCACCATGGATGAAACCATGCATGCGAACAGTGTGAAATCCAACTCGAACTGTGAGGCCAGTGCCTCACCATCTGATCCTTCCATGGATCCCTTCTTGTATTTCCTCAATGGAAAATTTGTAGCAAAATGGCCCACCTCATGACAACGAAAGCATCGCACTTTCGATTTATCAAACTTCTTCCCACCATGGGAAGAATTGGATTCGGAAAGAGAAACCTTCTCCTTCCCCTTCTTCGCCTTACTCGCTATGGCATAGCTTTCTTCATCCTCCATGGATGAATAACCATCTCTAGTGCTTCTTCTTATCTCCTCATGCATCAAATCCGACCAAAGTCGTTCCCAATCTGGCATTTTCTCTCTTCCATTAACCGAGTCTTGGTAGTTATGCCAACTCTTAGGAAGACCGAGGAGTGCAAGACTCGCCATGTCATCATCATCTATCACGATCCCTACACTTCCAATCTCATCCCTACATGAGGGAGCTTGTTCAGATACATAGAGATCATGTCGCCCTTTTCACACTTGATCTTTCGAAGCTTGTCCTTCAGTGCCAGCTTCCTCTGATCAATGCTATTTTGATATAGATCTTTCAATGTTTTCTACATTGAAAACGGTGTCTCCTTTCCATGGAGACTCGAGACTATGTGATCTCGAACTCCCTCCAGAAGGATTCTCCTTGCTCTAGCCACACATTTCTTCCATTCAGCCAATTCAACAACACCAGTCAACTTGAGGACTTCTTGATCAATGAAGTCCGTTAGACCGTTATCCTCTAGTACTGCTTCCATGCAATCCTTCCAGGTTATATAATTCAAACTTCCATCAAGGGCATATTCGAGTCTCAAACCATTGAACACTATAGGTGAAATAGAGATGTGATAAGAAATTGATTTCTATATTCAGGAATCACAAACTTCAAATTCTCCCTTCTTGTATATTGTTCTTCCTTGATCACCTGTGCTCTGATACCATGTAGAATTTTTCTACAAATTAGCTAGCTCTGATACCATGTAGAAATTTCCACCTGTAGATCACCTGATAATGCAATAGACTAAAGCAAAATACTTGATCTACTTCTACAACCAATTTAGCGGAAGCTTAATCGAACATGAGCAACATCAATAAGAACACATATAACTGATAAGAAGGAATCAATCACACATAACACAGAAGATATAACCCGGGGAAAGCCTCAGCCTAAAACCACAACTCTGTATTATCATACAAGTGGAAATATAGCCAGTATGACAAAAAGAATCAGCTCAAAAGCTATCCTGCTCTCTCTCTACAATACCTCTGTTTCTCATAGACAGTCAAAGGCCTCTCTCAAACCTCCTGATCTGCCCTCCGAGCCTCCTATTTCTTTGCAAAATTTTGATTGGGGTCCAGTGCAGCCACTTGTGTGAATTGGCCTCTTTACACACTCACTAACCTCTGATCCAACTACACAATCCTGAAGGAGATAAATCCTCATCATGGATGAGCTTCCTTTATAGGAAAAATATTCATCCAACTGATAGTACAGTGTCCTTTCTCTAATCTCAACTGAGTCTATGTCTGAACTGACATTCATGAGTTATTCATGAGAGAATCTTCAGTTATCTGAAGTATAACAATTATATTCTAGCATGCATTAACTAACTGAACTTACTTAATTTAAACAAATTGTTTAAATCTAATATAATTGGACTTGACTAAGTTAACTGAGCCAACTAATTACTACTCAAATTAGAACTCATCCTTATCTCTTTAACTGATGGATAAATTCCTCAATTAATGGAGAAACTCTTGCATGTCCTAACATAGACTTCATGTTTGATTTTTCACAACTAATTAACTCATGGAGAATTAATTTATTTATTTTCAAACAGCTGTTAAGTTCAAATTCAAATTTTACTTAATATTTTTAGTCGAGGGACTAACTAAAATAGGAATCCATCCTGAACTGCTAATTATAACAATTCTATTTTTAGCACTTCCATTTTTCATTCCCTGTTTCCCAATCTAGCACTGGTACTCAAACTCCTATTTTTATCATTTCTTGTTGCCATTTTTCAACACTGCTGATGTGGCAGGTGACTGTGCATGTGACATGGGAAAGTCAAAGAGGTCAATGCCCAATGAGGGCTCACCAAGTGTCTCAGTGTTGTTGGTTTTTAGTTTGGTGATATGGCGGAATCTGATTGGTTTGTGGTGCACCAATCAGAGGGTGCCACATGGCAAGCCCGGAGGCCGCCATGTGTCCCTCCCACTAGTCAAAGGTCAACAATGCATTTTGGGTAAAAAATTTGGTGGAGGTCAGGTTTGAACCCACAACCTCCCCTCAACAAACCACAACACTTATCGCTACACCAAACCTTAAAACTTGACATGTAACAGAATGCGCACATTGTTAAAGGTTAAGGGTTAACCACTAGTGGTTAACACTAAATGCGCATGTGACCATTGCAGGACTTAACCACTATCGGTTTACCATAAACGTGGATTATGCACTAATCATGTTTAACCGCTAATTAAACACATTTAACCGTTAATTAAACCCACAGTTAACTTGGCAGAGATTTTGGCGGATTCCACCAAATCCAAAACCGCACCCAGATTTAGTGGGATTAACTGAAGTTTTCTAGATTTGGAGGAGATTCATACGGAAAATTTGAAAAGACCATAACTTGATGGGATTTCGACCAATTTTTGAAAATGAATAGTCAAATTTGGATTCTTTTGATGATTTGAAGACAATATAATAGGTTTCAAAGGCAATAGAAGACTCTACAGGTTATTTTTCCAGAGAGAAGTTCAAGGAAGCCTAGGGCCACCAGGGAGGGAGGTCATGCCCAAATCAGCTGGAGTCGGTTTTCAGAGATCTAATAGTCATTTTTAGGGTTTTGGGGTCTTTTGAACCCAATGGTACAGTCTGCAAAGCTATTGGAGTTGAGCATAAGTTTGTAATCATACATTTGGCCTAATAATTCCAAGAGGGCCTAGCCATTGAAGGAGGTCCTAGGAGATGTAGCCCAGTACTGGAGGGTGAACTCCTTGATTAGATTTATCTTATGATTTTGCTGTGTATATTTATCTACATTTAATTTGTTTTCCATGTTATTTAAGCAGCTAATTAACTCATAATTTTCTCACACATGGCACATAAAAGACATATAACTTGACACATAAACCTCTTGCATAACCGGGTAAATGAGACGATCCTAAACATATTATTAACTGATGAGGGAGCTTGCATAGCATTAACAAGTTTGCCCAAGATTTCATATCAGTTTTGGTATCAGAGCACTTGTTAGCTAATTTGAACCCTGAGATGGTTTCCCAAGATTTGCTAGAGAATTAGCTATTGGTTTTGAAATTGTGCAAGGATCATTTAACTGTGTGTATGTTTGTGTGTACAAGACGAAGCAAGGAGAAGCTCAAGATTGAGAGCTTGGTTCTCAAATCACAATAAAGAATTTTGTGAAGCTTTTTGAATTGTTGTGAAGCTTTTTAATTCATTATACTTGTGATGGAAGCTTCAACAAGTGATGTTTCTAATCCATCTTCCTTAGCAAGACTCTTTGATGAATAGATGTTACAGGAGTTTATCATTATGAGATATATGGTGCAAGAGATGATTGAAGATAGGAAGGAAAAAATTATTCCTCAAGAGCAGTTGATGGCCATGAAGAAGGAGAAGCAAGAGCTTCTTGAAAAGATGCATGAGATGGAGATTCAACTCCATGATGCCAAGGAAACCCTAGTCAATTATATGCATGAACATGAAGTATGCAATTCAATTTTATCTTCGATTTCCTCTCAAAATGAATTTTTTGGTGCTTTTGAATGGCATACTAGAGGAATAGGGTCCAAATTATTGATGAAGATGGGCTATGAAGGTAAAGGGTTAGGCACACATGCACAAGGCATAGTTGAGCCAATTGTTATTGAGGAAAAGCCTAGATATTTGGGTCTTGGTTATGGACAACATGATGGAGAATGCTCCAAAGCCAAGGAGGCACGTGAAGGTGTTCCAAGAAGGACTTTTTCTTTAAGTTCATCACCTCAATCTTGTAAAGTTTGTGTTCATGAGGAATGCAAATATTTTATACCCACTTTGCAAGAAAATGCTCATAAGCATGCAAACAATGGTTTCAATGAACAAGAGGATGTTGAAAGCTCTAAGGTTATTAACACCATTGTTGGTATTCTAAATAGAACTACTACCTCTTCAAATTCACCTCCTCAAGAAGGTGACAAAGGTGAATGTGCAAGGTATAAATCTTCCTTTAATCAAGTTTCTTTTGATTATGATAAACATGGTAAATCTTCACATAAGAAATGGAGAGAATTTACATGTACTTTTTGTGGTTTGAATAACCATAATGTTTCAAGATGTTGGAAGAAAATGGCCACATACAAGAAACTTTCAAAACAAAAGCGACAGAAAACCAGAGGTCCATTGGATAATGGAAACCATGTTGCAAAGAAGATGCAATTGTTTTGCACTCATTGCCATAAGCAAGGTCATCTCATAGACAAATGTTGGACTTTGTATCCAACAACTCATCCACGACATTTGAAGATGGTGGAGAGAGATTTTGACAAAGATGGAAAAGATGATTCCATAATTGATGTGGGTCAAGATGATTCACAAGATGATGTGCAACTGCAAGAATCGCCATTGAAATGGTTTGGTAAGAGATGGATTGATTTCTTATCCAAGTAAGGCTTACATTTCTTTTATTGATATATGAAATTCTTTCCTTAAAAATGCATTTCTTTTCCTTATGAATGCATTACATTTTTGTTGAAAGTATGATGCAAGATGTTGGAAGTGGAGTTTTGTTTGACTCACTTTAATGCAGCAAAGAAGGCAATTTGTGGTTACAAGTTTGTATGTGAATGCATTTCTTTTGAAAGTCATTCTTGTTCTTGCATAATTTTGCCATGAAGGTGTGTGAAAGTTGAGTATGTTACTCACATCATTTGTAGCAAATTTTTCACTCTTGATATTGCATATTCTCGTCATGAAGGTGTGTGAAAGTTGAGTATGTTACTCACTTCATTTTCAGCAAAAATTTTCATTCTTGTTGTTGCATAATTTCACCAAGAAGGTGTGTGAAAGTGGTGTATGTTACTCACTTCATTTGCAGCAAATGGTTCATTCTTGTTGTTGCATAATTTTGCCAAGAATGTGTGTGAAAGTGGTGTATGTTACTCACTTCATTTGCAGCAAATTTGTCAATTCAGCTCTTATGTACCCATACATGTTTTTGGGCTTATTGTACTTGTGTTTGTACTTGAGGGAGAGTTGAAGAATTGTACACATACATGAGAGTTTGTGTGTGTGTGAACAATGAAACTAGCAGCATGCATGAGTGATTGACTTGTATTGGTCGATTGCTTTGTTAACATGTATGATTGACAACTTGAGAATTTTCATTGTTCTTGAACATGCTTGAGTGATTGACATGTGTTGGTCGATTGCTTTGTCACATGAATGTTGTCAACTTGAGAAAGTTGATCATTTTCCCATGCACGAGTGTCGACTTGTGTCGATTGTTGTCACATGTATGTCATATTGATTTGGAAGAGTTGATTTTATCTCCAAGGATGAAAGGGAGATGTGTTGACATATTATTGCATAAGATGTGAAATTCTTGTTGTTTATGCAAAGAATCGCCAAGTTTCTATACATGCTTATGTTTGGCTCTCAAGTCAAGTCAGTTGTTTGAAGAAGCATGTCTTTTCAACTTTTGTTTAGTCGATGATGTTTTTTTTATTGTGTGAGTTGATATTTTGTACACCAAGATGCAAGAGTACATGGCGATGTTACATGTTGTGACAATTGTTGCTTTGAAGGAGCAAAATAAGAGGTCGTCGATTTGCATTTCTTGCATAATGTGTTTTTCCATTTAATGGTGTTTCTTGTGACAAGATGTTGTAGGATTTTGGAAGGTCCATTCTTGAGCAAGATGATCAAGCTTAGCCTTCATTCTTAAATCATGACATGAGCAGCATGTTGAAATGGAGGATGATAGAGACAAGAAGTGAAAGTGAACGAGATGCCAAAAAGTTTGCAGCCATGGAAGACCATTGTTTTGTGTTAAGTCCAAGAAGAAAAAGAGATGGAAAATGCATTCTTCCAGATGTGGAATTTGGAATCGTGGAGGTAAAAGAATGGTCACTTCTTTTCTTATTGTTACTGATATTGGAACTCATTGTTGTAGTTCACTCATATGGGCTTAACTTGGAAAAGTGGTTTCCAAGAAGAAGCTTGCATCGAATGCATGTGTTGCAAAGGAGGAACATGATACTTAGTGGGAAGGCTATCAATCAATTTTCCAAGCAGTGAGGGATTGCTTTGGTACAACAAGGTGTATATCAATCAACAAACAACCAGCAAGTGTTGGATTGGGTCAACAGCAAAAGAAGAACAGTGGATGAGAGACATAGTCGTTGCAATGCAAGGCATGTCAGTGTACTCAAGTGGTTGTCATGGAGACTTTTCAAGTATAGTCAGTTGATAGAACTTGGGAAGGAGAAGAGCATTCCACTCTCATCATATAACCAGATTTTGTGGGTCCAAAATGTCGTCAGTGGGAAGGACTAATCGAAATTTGGATTAGGGGCAAAAAACAGCTCAAAAATAAAAGTGCTCAGAATTGATAGATTCCTAAACAATAGTGTTCGTCTTGGTGATACGATCCTAGCGCAACTTGTTTCACTCAAAACGGAGTTCGTATGAGGAAGTTAGAGCCTGCTGACCATTTCACCAAACATCAAAAAAAATTGCAGGTACTGCCGAGTCAACAGTCTGTACTGCTAACGTGGCAACTAGCTATGCAGGTGACATGGGCAAGTCAAAGAGGTCAACGCCCAATGAGGGCTTGCCAAGTGTCTAAGTGTTGTTGGTTTTCAATTTGGTGATATGGCGGAATCTGATTGGTTTGTGGTGGACCAATGAGAGTGTGCCATGTGGCAAACCTGGAGGTTGCCACATGTCCCGGTCAGATTTGAACCCATGACTCCCCTCCACAAACCACAACACTTACCACTAAACAAAACCTTAATACTTGACATGTAATGGAATGTGCACATTATTAAAGGTTAAGGGTTAACCACTAGCGGTTAACACTAAACGCACATGTGACCACTATAGGACTTAACCACTAGTGGTTTACCATAAAAGTGGATTATGCACTAATCACGTTTAACTGTTAATTAAACACACTTAATTGTTAATTAAACCCACAGCTAACTTGGCGGAGATTTTGGTGGATTCCGCCAAATCTGGAACCGACCCCAAATTTAGTGGGATTAATTGAAGTTTTCCATATTTGGAGGAGATTCTTAGGGAAAAATTAAAAAGACCATAACTTGATGGGATTTCGACCAATTTTTGAAAATGAATAGTCAATTTTGGATGATTTTGATGCTATGAAGACAATGTAAGGTTTCAAAGGCAATAGAATACTTCTACAGGTGATTTTTCCACATGGAAGTTCAGGGAAACCCAAGGCCATCAAGGAAGGATGTCATGCCCAGATCATCCAAAGTCATTTTTCAGAGATCTAATAGTATATTTTGGGTTTTTTGGGTCCTATGAACCCAATGGTATAGTCTGAAAATCCATTGGAGTTTATCAGAAGCTTGTAATCAGACATTTGACCAAATAATTCCAAGAGGGCCTAGCCATTGAAGGAGGTCCTAGGAGATGTAGCCCAGTACTGGAGGGTGAACTCCTTGATCAAATTTGTCTTATGATTTTGTTGTGTATATTTCTCTACATTTTATTGTTTTCCATGTTATTTAAGCAGCAAATTAACTCATAATTTTCTCACACATGACACATAAAAGACATATAACTTGACACATAAACCTCTTGCATAATTGGGTAAATTAGATGATCCTAAACATATTATTAACTGATGATGGATCTTGCATAGCATTAACAATTTTACCCAAGATTTCAGATAAATTGGTGTTTTCTGTGGGTTAGTGCCTATAAATTGATGTAATAGTAGGTTGGTGCCTATGAGATATTTTAGACAAATGAATTTTGTGGTTTTCTCACTTAAGGGTTTCCACATATAACTTGTGTTACTTTTTCAATTTATTATATTAATGTTTTATGATATTTTTTTGGTTTTGAATAAGTAAAAAAATTAAATATATTGATTCACCCCACCTCTTAGTATAATTGTGAAATCCAATAATTGGTATAAGAGGAAATTCATCCAGAAGTAGTCTAACCAATGGAAGGTAGATCTGAAAGGGACCATGGCTAATTAAGAAGGCTCTATGTTATTTGATGGAACAAATTATGCCGCTTGGAGGGATAGAATGATAACTCATCTAAAGTATTTAGGCTATGACATTTGGAAATTAGTGGATAGTTATAAAGTTCCAACAACTCCTCCGCCTAATCACGATGGAAAGAATGCTTTTGAAGATAATGCAAAATCCATGAGTGCCATAATGTGGTATATCAAATTAAGATATTTTTATGGTGATGCATTATGAAATAGCAAAATAATTGTAGGATGATTTGCAAAACAAATATGAAGGATATGACATTAAAGAAATGAAAGAAGTGGAGATTTGAAGATGGATATTGTATGTGAAATGAGAAAAAAGAAGTCAACTTAAAAGGAGGAAGTTCTCAAAGATGCAAAGAAGACAGAAAATATAAAATCCTTTGATAGTTCCAATGATGAAGTAGATGCAGAAGAAGTGAAATCCACGAAAATAAGATCCAGCAAACACAAAGGTAAGCTACCATCCAAATGTTTTAATTTTGGCAAAGTAGGTCATTATGCTTCTAAATTTCCAAAATTGAAAGATAGTGATGATGATGAAGATATCCTAGTCATGAATGCTCAGTCTACTCATCATCAAAATGAAGATTCATATTCAAAGGGAGATGTTGATGATCTTAAGGAAGAACTTATGAGTGCATTAGAAGAAAAAGAAAAACTATGAAGAAAAATTAAGAAGTTGAAATATCTATTACAAAAATATTAAAAATAAAAGAATCTTGATGGATCAAAAACCTCTCCCATGAAGTTACAGCTAGAAGAATCAAGGAAAAGAGAAGAAATGTTGCTAAGAAAACTCAAAGATAAGGAAGGACATTGTGAGAAACTAGAAGCTCGGATTATTTCCTTCAGAAAGGGTTTAGAAAAAAAACAATGATCAGTTGAATCACAGTTTGAAGTTTGGAAAGAGTTACAAAATCTTGTATGATATTCTCAATTGTTAGTGATCTCCTTTTATTAAAACAAGTCTTGGTTATCATGAATTTTCCAAATAATAATCAATCTCGAGGAAATTAGAAAAGAAATGAAAATAAGAACCCATAAGCTATTCTAATGTTCTCAAAGGATCCAAAAACAATGCAAGTAGATTGGAAATGAAGACAATGATCAACAGAGACATGACCACATTAACAATATAAGTAACACCATAAAGGAGGTAAAGGACCAGCAAAGATCTTATTTTCAAAAGAAAGAAAAAGGCACCAGGAAAGGAAGTGAATACTAATTGAATCCCATGAATGGATTCAAAAGATTAACTCCCCCAAGAATGCCTTTTACATCTAGGTATCAAAAAATATTGTATGGCTATTGTTTTGCATTCAGTAATTTTGGCCATAGGAAAATAAACTATAGATCCTATGTAAGAAATGACTAAATGACGAATAGAAGCAATGGATCATATAAGATCTCAAGGAATGGTTGTGTGAGCAACAATTCTAGAGGTATTAAAGTAAATGTTGTCAAATTTTACAATTTATTTTCCCCCTTATTGGATCATGTTGAATGTTTCAATTGCAACAATTTTGGGCGAAGAGCTCATGATTGTAGAAGCAGTACATTGAGGCCTCAAAATCAAAGAACAAAAGAAGATAGTATCAAAAATATAAATCAAATAACAAAAGTATGGAGAAGGTAGCAAGAGAACTGGAAAGAACATTGTCTACTGTGTTCAAAATAGAGAAAGCCAATGGTATATAGATAGTGGATGCTCAAGTCATATGACAGGAGATAGAAGAAAATTTCTCTCTCTAAAGGAGTCAAAGGAGGCAGTATCACCCTTGGAAGTAATGATTTAAGAAGGAAAATTGGAAAAGGCACAGCCTGTCTTGATGATGGAAGGACAAAAATTTAAAATTTTTAGCTTGTTGAAGGGTTAAAACACAATCTATTAAGTGTAAGTCAAATGGTTGATCAAGGGTATGATCTCACATTCCATTCTAAAGGATGTGAAATAAGAGAATCGTATTCAAGAAGATAATGGTAGAAAATGCAATTAGGTCACCAAATAATGTATATGTCCTCAATGAGATTAAAAGAAAGAAAAAATTCTCTATGGGAGTGATATCTCTCCTATCTCATTAGTAATGGATAATTGATAAATTCAGTACCTCATACCACATCAAGGAGATTGAAGCATTAGAACGTGAGTTATAAGAGAAGGCTTATGAAAATGAAAATTTGTAGGATGTTAACTAGTAAGTGATGTGTAAATATGGTGAAGTAAATGATGTAGTTCAATTGATATCAGTGCGTAAGTTTAGGGGCAGGGGGGTAGTATCTCTCACTTGCTATCAAAAAGAGGGAGTAGTTCCAAATACAAGGAATAAGTTGTAGACAATGAGAGCTATAAATAAGGAAAAACACCAGTTCAGGGGGAGCATCCCTTAATAGGAAAGAAGAAAGTTGCAGCCAATGGATTTAATTTTTAGACAAAAGGAAACATAAGCCTAGGGGAATCAAACCCAAAAGGAATAAGTAAAAGGAAGTTCAAGCCCAGGGGAGGTAGTCCCAAAACGAAGAAGTAAAAGGAAGTTCAAACACAAGGGGAGTAGTCTCAAGAGTAGAGTTGTAGAAGAGGAAATGTTCCATGCAGGGACATATAGACATATCCTTAACAATGGGATATTAGTTGTAGACAAAGAAAAAGTATGAAATTAGAGGAAGTAATTGATTTGTTGTTGACATATCAAAGGAAAAAATTGCAGCCATAAATAAAAAATAAAAATAAAAAAATATGTAAAGACAAGGAGAGATATTAGACATGGGGAGCCATTGTGGTTACTAAGAGAAGTTGCAAATAGAGGAAGAGATGAAAATTTTGTTGACAAGGAGAGTCATGTTAAAATCGATGGAACTACAAAAAAAATGTATATTTACAGACATAGTGGAGAAATTACATATAAAGTGAAGAATTGCACTCCGACAACCAGGGGGAGTTTTGCAGCAATTGCAAACAAAGTGCACTTCATTGAAGAAAATCTTCGATTAAAGAAGAATTATAAATAGATGGGTAAAGTTATGAATGTGGAAAAACAAGGGATTCTCATTTTTAATAGTTATATTCCTTTTCCATTGACCTCAAAGGGGGGGAAATTGTAGATAAAAGGAATTAGGGAGAGCCCTTTAGCATTCAGTATCAGAGCTTAAATGTCGGGGTTGCCATAAATGACAAAGGGGGGCATTGTTGGAAAATGTGTTGTCATTGATGTCAACATGCCAAGGGGAGCGCAATTGGATTAACATAGAATAGTTTGGATCAATTTATCCCATAGGGAGCATAGTTGAATTGGCACGAGCACATACATGAGTTGATGTCAATACCAAGATCAAGGAATCTTAGATGCTCTTACTTATCAGTTAATATTAGAAGCAAGAAAATAGAGCATAGTCTAAAATTCAACATCTAATGAGTGACTCATATTGCAAGCCATGAGTGATCGAAGACCCTTTTTCATTTCGAGCGGTCCCAACCTACTCAACCCTTAATTGCAAGTGGGGTCTGAAATGATGTCAGGTAGTAAAACCACCAAGGGCCATTCATTGAATGGATTCGAGCACCCCCCCTCCCCCCCATTGAATCTGATCGAGACAATATGAAACCAATTGGGATGATATGGCACTGGTGGGGCCATATGTGACAAATTTGTTGAGAAGTTTAGCAAGCAAATCTCAATTTGACTTTGCCTTAGTCAAATTGAGTAAAATCGAATTTCCGCATCAACAGATAAGTTAGAGGTAGTTAACTGAGGTGACATGGTTCTTTTCACTCAATTAGATTAGTAAATTCGAGTTAGAGGGATTCTAGTTTAGTTAATAATGTGTGATTTCTAATTTGTAGCAATTCAATTCAGTTATTTCTAGTTGTATTCAGTTAAACTAGTTCTAGCTATTGATAGAACTAGTTGGAGATTAGTTGTGCAATGTAACGGTAGTCTAACTCAATGATCATCCAGTTAATTGATCAATCAACCATAAATAGCTAGTGCATGCAAATAATTCGAGTTCCCTAGCTATGGTGGAGATTCCAAGGCAATGTAACATCAGTTATAGACTACTCTTCGGTGTACAAGTGTTGCATGCAGTCAGAGATCCAAACTTGGAAATTGCGCAATCAATTGGAGGAAAATTCCTAAAAAATAAGTGATCCGAACTTAAACAAGAATGCAAAAAATTAAAGATATAACCATAAATACAGATATGTTGAATAAATAACACTTCATTTCATTAATATCAAATATTGAAATATGATTACAAACAGAATGGAAATCAAACTAACTCGGACGATGGTAGCTTATCTCTGAGAAGATATGTGATGTCTACATGCCTCTGAACTGTGTTACAAGGAGGCTCAAGGGCCTATTGATTCTTTAACAACAAGGGAAAACCCCAAACAACCAAAACCCTAATCCCAGGAGATGGAACGCCAAGAGTTTGTGGGCCCCATTGGGGTTAGTTGGGCAGCCAACTTCCCGAGGTTGTAACTTGGTCATATTATCTCCATTTGGGTCATATGGTACCTTATTGGAAATATCTCTCTGATTACTATAGGATTTGTAGTAGGCCCTTACAAATGGCTTTGGGCCTGCTACGGACCTCAAAAAAACATCGTTTAGGGGGTCTAAACTGCTTCAAAAGTTTAGGAGTCGAAAAACTACTAAAAATAGTAAACGCTACAATAAACAAGGAAAATGATGAAACCAACTAGAGTTCTAGGTGGAATAGGTGGGTGGAAACTAATATCCACCTCGATCAGTCCTCCCTCCTTAGGAAGCAATGACCCACATTGCATGCAGAGCCTCCATGAGGTGAGGAAATTTACATTGGACTTGGTCCTTGGGGAACCACTTTCCCTGGTGAAGGAGGTTGCCTACTTTGACAACTCGATATAGTTAGATCCTCTATTGGTGAGTGTTCTTGAGTTGCTTTTCCATGATCTTATCATTTGTGGCATGTTCCATGCAATCTGGGTTTAACTCTGTTGGTGTGATTTGTTCTGCAATGTCGGATGTGTCCAGCAATGGTGGAAAGTATGACTGAAGGTGGTCTACATTGAACACTAGGTGCAGACCAAGGAAGGGAAGAATGCTGAGCTCGAAGGAATTGTCGCCTACATCCTTGGAACTTGTGCTCCTTCTGCAAATGTAACCAATCTTTGTCGCCCACCTGGAACTTGTCAGGCACCCGATGTTGATCATGGTGTTTCTTGTACTTAGCATTGGATCTATCCAATATATCATGGACCTATTGTCAGATGTGCTGAATTAGCTCAATTAAGTTGTTAGCCTTGTCAACTTCAGACTAGACGTGAGTCGAATCTATCTGAGTGGTTGCAAATGGTATGGCCACATCAATGGGACATAATGGTTGAAATCCCAACCCTACTTGAAAGGGTTTGTAGTCTATTGAGCTATGGAGAGCTTTGTTGTAGTTATGTTGGACATAGGGGAGGCTTCCATCCCAAGTGCATGGATTCTTCGAGTTGTACATGCACAAAATGTGCACGATCATCATGTTGACAACCTCTGTTTGGCCATCATCTTGGGGGTGGCAAGTTTTGGACTTAGTGAGTTTGGTATCTAGCATTGACCAGAGACTTGACCAAAATGCACTTAGGAATCTATTGTCCTGATATGAGACGATGGACTATGGAATCCCAAAGTGTACCCACACTCGCTCAAATAAGAGCTTAGTAGTGGCCTCATCTGTGATACTCTTCTTGTGGGCCGCCATAATGGCCATCTTAGAAAATATGTTGACGACCACGAAAATGTAGTCATTGTCGTGCTTAGTAGAAGGAAGGCCCCACATGTAATCCATGGATATGGATTCCAAAGGTTGACTAAGAGTAGGAAAAGGAGTATATAGGCCTTGCTTCTTGATGGTTGGTTTGGCAATGGTGCAGCCAGTACATGATCGAATGTACTTCCCAACATCCTGACGAAGGTTCGGCCAATAAAAATACTTCTGCAATACTACCACTGTGTTCTCTACTCCGAAATGTCTAGCAAACCAACATTAGTGTGCCTCCGAAATCATCTTGGCATGCTCGCTTGAAGGAACACAGATATGTCCTAGGTGGCATAACAATTCTAGATCACTCTTGTAAAGATGCGGCCACCCTGAAGTCTCATGGCCATAGGAGTCGAGCACAATAATCAGCACCATGATTGTTGGTCAACTGAGGCATACTGCAACATTATTTGTGTTTCCCTTCTTGTACTTGATGTTCAAATGGAATTGTTGCAAGTATGTGGACCATTTCTAATGGTGATCATTCTGTGACTTATCTTTTCTTTGTATGAACTACAGGGGTCAGTGGTCTATGTGAATGATCGTTTCCTTCCCTAGAATGTAATGCTTCCATCGACGCCTGCATAATGGAATACATTTATTTCTCATAGATGGGATACTTTCATACTGCATCTAAAAGAATCTCATTGTGGTAAACCACTAAATGCCTCTATTGAGTAAGAACTGCACCAATAGCATAGTCGGAGGCATCTGTCTCAATATCAAATGGTCGTTGTAGGTCTAGTAATGTGAGCATCGGTGCAGAGCAGAGGTGATGCTTCAACTCGGAAAATTCCTTATGTTGGTTTTCAAACCAAAATAACTTTACTTTCACTCTGCCCTTGGTGACTTGACTTAAAGGCCAATTGAATGAGAGAACCCCCAACACGAACCCACTGGTAGAAATTGGCAAGACCCAGAAAGTTGTGGAGCTCTGTTAGAGTGGTTGGGGTTGGCTAATCCCAAATGACTTGTATCTTGGTTGGGTCCACATGCACACCCTTCTCATAAATGATGTACCCTAAATATTGAACCTGGGTCATGCCAAAAGTCCATTTCTCCAAATTGACACATAACTTGTGTTGTCACAGCGTTTGGAGGACCTCTCGAATATGGCGGAGGTGTTCTTCCCAACTTTGGTTGAAGATAAAGATGTCATCTAAATACACCACCATGAATGCATTGGTAAAGGGTCACAAGATGTCATCCATCAATCTCATGAAGGTTGTGGGGGCATTCGTCAACCCGAAAGGCATGAACAACCATTCGAAAAGGCCCTCATTGGATTTGAAGGTAGTCTTCCACACATCGGAGGATTCAATAGGCACTTGGTGATAACCAGACTTCAAAATAATCTTTCTGAAGTATTTGGCCCCCTTGATTTGGTCCAGAAGGTCATCAATCTGTGGGATTGGGTACCTATTTCGTACAATGATATTTTTCAACACCCGATCATCAATACAAAGTCTCCAGGTCTCATCCTTCTTCTATACAAATACAATCAAACTCCCACAGGGTGATGAGATTGGCCTGATGTGCCCTTTCTGCAACAACTCATGAATCTACCTCTTGATCTCATCATTCTCCAGAACAGAGCGTCGATAGATCAGTCCATTAGGTAGCAGCGTGCCCGGGGTCAGTTCGATGGAGTGCTTGACCTGACAATGCAGAGGCAACCCTGTAGGTGAGGAGAAAATGTCCTTGTACTCCTCCATGACCTTGTCCATCTATTGTTGTTGTTCTGAAGAGCCCTGTCTGGAAGTCATGGCCACAATCTTATTCTTTCCCTAAGGGCGAATCATAAAGAAAACAAATTTCCTAATTTGTGAAATTATCTTACTGCATTTCTTTGTAGTGATCAAAGAGATGGTGGTAAGCGGGGCTACCTCTGGTATCTTGTACAACTTATTGCCCAAAGTAATAATCACAAATCAAGGTCTAGACTCATATACATCATGTCGCTTCCATAGGTATGGTTTTCCTAATAATACATCACAAACTTTAAGAGGAGACACATCACACAGTACCTCATATGTGAAGGGCTTGATGTTGTAGGGAAGGAATCACTGTTGGGTGATGTGGAGATCTTGTCCTTAGTGAAGCCACCCGATGGTGTATGGTTGTGGATGCATTGTAGTTTGTAGGCCCAGCCGCTTCATGACCTCTGCTAAAATGAGGTTATTTTCGCTCCCGTTGTCGACAATGAATTGCAGTGGAGAACCCTTCACCCACATCTATGAGTGGAAGAGGTGTTTCCCCTCCTCTAGATATTCAAGCTCATCCTTTTGGATCTTGGTGGTGATCACAGTGGCACTAGGCTCTGAATCAATGATCTATTCCCTTTGTCATTCCCCTTGTCAAGTTCTGACTCTGAGTCAAAACATGTTTCTGATTTGGAAGCCTTCAGCTTGGCCACCAGTGATTGCTTGGCCCGACACTCACTCATGTTGTGAGTGGAGCTCTTATGGAACTCACACCATTTTACTGTGTCCTTCTTTGTCTTCGTGGTGTTGTTATTTTCTTGTGGCTTCGGCAGGTTTTCCTAGGTCACCACGCCTTGGCTTTTTCCTTTGCTTTGCGGTTTGGGGGTTCATTTCCTTGCTTCATATTCGGAGATCCAAAGTTTCGCTTATTCTATTTAAACTTCTGCTCAATCTTGACAACGTATCAGTGCGTCATGCCGAGCAAGGATATGTCCATGAACTCCATATCGTCTTGGATGTACCTATGTAGGTAATCGTGATACTTGAGTACCAAATGTCGCTCAAAATCCTTAATACCCAACTTCGTGCGAAGCGTATGGAAAACATTGGTAAACTTTGGCACATCTTGGTCCCTTCCTTGCCGCAGGATGGTCCACTTTATGTATTTATCCTCATAGCTCCCAATAAGGTAGCACTGCTCCTTGATGGCATCCTGGAATGAATTCCAAGTAGGTGCAGCTGAATATAGTGAAGATGTACTTTTTTCCTTCTTCACATAGTAGGTCTCCCACCAGTCCTTGACGTGGGGAGCAGCTTTGAAAAATGCAAAAGTAATATTTTCCCGGCTGGAAAAATCATGAACAAAAAAATATCCTTCTAGCATATTTAACCATTTATCTATAGCGTTTGCATCTATCTGACCTTCAAATATGGGGTTTCAAAGTTAACGTGTACCTTAAAGGGTGTGGCGCTTCTCGATTAGCTGATAGAAGAAGATGTGTCACCCTTGGGTAGTCATTGAAGGATCTAGGCAAAGTTGTCCATCATCGTATTCCTCTGTCACTCGAGGGCTTCTTCGAGAAATATTTTGAAAGGATCTCCTACCCCCTCGTCTTTATTTTCTTCCACCATGGGAGGCCTTCGAGATTTGTGAGACTGGTCTTGCAAAGGTTTAGCCAGTTTTATCCCTAACTCCATATCTCCCGACCTTGTTGGGGACATGCAAAGAAAAACAGAGAAAAAAAAGCAGACCTCTTTGATACCATTGATTTGAACTTAAACATGAAAGCAACAAATTACAGATATAACCATAAATATAGATATGCAGTAGAAATAACACTTCATTTGATTAATATCAAATTCTGAAATATGCTTACAAACATGATGGAAATCAAACTAGCTTGGGCAATGGTAGTTTGTCTCTGATATGAGATGTGGCATCTACATGCCTCTTAACTCTGTTACAATTAGGCTCAAGAGCCTATTTATTATTGAACAAGGGAAAACCCTAAACAACAAAAACCCTAACCCCAGGAGATGGAACACCAAGAGTTTGTGGGCCCGTTGGGGTTAGTTGGGCAACCAACTTCCCAGGGTCGTAACTTGGTCATATTATCTTCGTTTGGTGCGTACGATACCTTCTTGGAAAGATATCTCCGAGTACTATAGGATTTGCGGTAGGCCCCTACCTTTGGTCGTGGGTTTGTTGTTGACCTAAAAAAAACATCGTTTAGGGGGTCAAAACTGCTCTAGAAGTTTAGGACCCGAAAAAACTGCTAAAAATAGTAAATGTTGCAATAAAATAGGAAACTGATGAAACCAACTGGAGTTCTAGGTGGAATAGGCGAGTGGCCACTAATATCAACCTAAATCAATATGAGCCTAATTCCTCAGGATTTACACAAGGAAATAGGGCCTCAAGCAGAGGAAGAAATATACTAAGTTTGGGTTAGAGCTTCTCATTGAGTGGGGAGAAAGGTTATTCACTTGCAGGTTGAGCTCAGAGAAACCAAGAAATTGTAATACATTCTCTATTCATATGATTAATGCAAGTAATCATAAAGGGTTTTTACCAGTTGGTTTCCCCTAGATAAATTTGTGTACTTGTGTATGTGATTAAAGCATTTTGCGAATGTTTTTTTTTTTTTTTTTTAGAGAAAAATCGCAACTTTCTATTAAAAAAGATAAAAAGTTACATGAGCAGGTGCACAAGTGCATTCATATGTTATCCCTAAGGACTAAGAGGAAGTTATTTAAGCACTGATAGTAGCTAGAATACAAAAATAAAAAAACATTTACCCATGTATACTAGCATTCTCTTTTTCTTAGTTTTTATTTTGAACTTTTTGTCATACCCCAAGAGATGGAGTAGCCATAACAATTTCCAACTCATCTCTTTTTTCTAATGCTAACATTTATTTATCTGAGTTGAGCTCTTAGAAACACAAGATTGCTTTGTTCCACCTAGACCTTGATTGTTGTTCTTTTCCTCGTGTTGAGTTTCATGAATCTAGATCTCCCTAAGGTCATGGGATTCTCTGTTTGTGTTGCATGATCCTTTAGTTTCTCTTCTTCCTCCTTTTGGGAGCCATGTTGATCCTATTCCTTTGGAGTTTGTTGGATCTCATCCATTTCTACATATTCTTCATCAAAAGAATGTGAATCTGAGAATTTTCACCCTTTTTCTTTTGTGACATTTTCTTTGTCCTTTTTTTTTGCGTATGGGCATGTATTCTGCAAGTGCTCAGTCTGATGGAAAATTTGACACTTGAAGGCAACGTTTTCAAAATATAAAAATTGTGTCCACTTGAAGTCTTGGTGTGTCAAGTGAACATGATCCAAAAATCCTCTACTTAAGTCTATCTCCACACATATGCGTGCAAAAGTTAAGATACCTCTATACAGCCTTTCTTGATCTAGCTTTAGAAATCTCCCCAAAGAATTCCCAGTGCCTTCCAGGACTTGGTGGTGTCGAAATGGGAGTGGAATATTATGTAAGCTTACCCATCCTGGCATTTTCTATACCACCATTTTGTTGGCATCAAATCCAGGGAACCATGGGGTTACAAAAAGACCTGCCCTTCCCCAAAACCATGTTTTTTCATTTATGAAATATTCCAAATCTTTCTGATTATCGAATTGAACCACAAAAAAACCTTTCACACACAAATAAATATCACACTCTTTGGCCCAATTGAGGTAGATTCAATTATGTAGATCTTCATATTTGGGCCAAAAACCACTAAATCAACATATGATAGCTTTGGCTTGCAAAATAGTGAAAAGACCACGTACTTCTCGTAATTATATTTTCATAACTGGAGATTATCCATCTTATATACGAGGAACGGACCTAGAATTATCAGATTTGGAGTTTGTTTGTTTGGTGCAGCAACATTCCCTCTCAAAGAGTCCTTCAAAAAAACTAGACCCCTGCATGCAGAAGATGATCCAGGTGGCATGCTCATTCTTGGGGCACCACCTCATAATCTTAAATTTATGATAGCGATGGAGTTCCTTTGAATACCATAATATTTGAGTTGAGACATATCCTACACTCCCTTTCCTGCAAAAATTGAAATCTGTAAAGCTTTTGCTATACCTAAGTTATTTTGTATTCTTTGCTTCAGATGTTTCACTAGATTTGTTGCCCGAACCCTTAGAAATATTGATTTTCAATTAAGGGTTTTGATGAAAATAGGAAACAACTCCTCCAAATCTAAATCTAAGCATTGTGGTCTCCTCTTTGTTTGTCTCTCCTTTAGATATGAATCAAAATGATAGATCTGGTTTTTTTATGAGAGGAGAGGGAAACCCGCCAATAAAAAAGACTTGGTTCCCTATTGCATGTAAGAATCCCGCAAGGAACTACCGACAAAGAGAGAAATAGTTGCATGTTGTTGCCTCGACATCCATCACTGTCTAAAACACTAGTGAAGAACTCTCTTGGAATCGCGTTCTTGCGAGATTTGAGTGCTGCAATGAGGAGCCTGGGAAAGTGATCAAACTCAGTAGCCTCCACCTGAGGCAGCCAACTCTAGGGATTCTTGTAACAGAAAAAGATGTGCCTCTCATAGAATTGGACGAACCCCACAAGTGACTTTGAGTACATCTCTGGTCGAGCGATGTTGTGCTCAACATCGTCGTTTTAGCCACTCGTATCACCAAGAAACAGAGCATCGTTCTACAAGTTACCCGAGGTGCTCCCAATCTATTGTGCGGCTTCCAATAATGCTCCATCAGGTTCGACCCCCACGAGACTCGAATTTTTGTTGTTGTTGATGAAAGCACCTGAATCATCCCATTTTCTCGCCATCCCTATTTTTCGAAAAAGGATATTCACCCATGCTTGCGAATGTTCTAAATTTTGAATTAATTTCCACATAGCAGTAGAGTAGAATTGTGTCCCTTTATTAATATTAAATTTCTTGAGGAGTTGAAATTTTATCACCATATTTCTAGATGGTATCAAAGTAGGATTCACATTAGAACAAGAATTTCTAAGTTTTTCCTCAAGAGGTTCGAATTTGCAGCTTCAGTGTAGTAGTATTTCTTCAGAGTTGGGAGAATGACCTTCAACAGACTAAGATTAGAGTATGCCTTGGAAGGCAACTCAAATTTTATTGCATGGAAGGATCGCATGGAGGCAATACTTGATGAAAATGGATTTTTGGATTATGTCAAGACATGCATTCAAAAACCAAGATCAATTGATGCCCAAAACCTTGCCCAATGGAAGAAAGATGTAACCAAGGCAAGGAGAATAATATTGGAGGGAATGTGATAGCAAATTGTCTCAAATCTCCATGGACAAGAAACTCATTTCGCAATGTTTAAGGCACTGACTGAGTTATTCAAGACTAGCAGTGACCATAGAAATTTGAGCCTAGCTCTTTTAGGCCTTCCCAAAATATGGCATAGCTACCAGGACTTGGTGAACGGGAGGAAGAAATTACCAAATTGGGAATGATTATGGTCTGATTTGGTACAAGAAGAAATCAGGAGAAATACCATAGATGGAAGTTCATCCAAGGGAGAGGATGAAGAAAATTTTTGTGTTGGTTGCAAAGGCAAAGAAGGGAAAAGGGAATAAATCTTAGACCAAACCAAATTCTAGCAAAGAGGGAAAAAAGAAAGACTCGTTCAAAATCAAATGCTTCAATTCTCATGAATTTGGGCACTATGCTACAAAGTGTCCATACAAAAAGTTTAGCAAGAAAAACTCAGGAGGAGCAACAGGTGAAGCATTGGCTTCACAGCTTCAGCTAGACTTCACCCTTATCGCATGCATGGCCATCACTATGATGGGGAGAGTGTGGTACTTTGATTCAGGTGCCTCATTCCACATGAAAGGGTGTAGAGAGTTTTTTAGTGACCTACTGGAGAAAAATATCCAGATGCATATTGAGCTTGGGGAAAACGAAAGGTACAGTGCTACCAAGATTGGTACAGTAAAATTTAAGAGGGAGTTGGGACCCCCTCTTCACCTCAAAGATGTCATGTTTGTGACAGGCCTGAAGAAGAACCTCAGCTTTTTAGCAGTTTTGGAAGACCGTGACTAAGATTTAATCTTCAATAAAGGTAAAGCCTTTCTAAGGCACATAACTACTCGACAAGTGAAGCAGATCGGGATTCGTGTGAAGAACCTATATAAAATTGATATGGAAGATTGTGTTGCATTAAGAAGTAAGGCAGATAAAGTGCAGATTCATGATGTTGGAGAACTATGGCATAGGATATTATGTCATTTATATAATGGCTCCTTAAAAATTATGCAGCAAATTACCACTAGCCTCTCTAAAGGATCGCTTGAGCAGCAGGATGTTGCAAGGGTTGTACCTTGGGGAAGTATGTGAAATCCACATTCCATGATCTAGACAATAAAGCACATGAATTCTTGGAAAGAGTCCACTCTGATTTTTGTGGACCCTTCTCGACAACCTCTACTACCAAACATAAGTATTTTCAGTGATGATTTCTCAAGGAAGTGTTGGATCTTCTTCATGCGAAAAAAGGATGAGACATTCTTAAAATTTGTAGAATTCAAGGTACTAGTTGAGAAAGATACTGGCAAGAAGGTGAAGGATCTTAGGAGAGAAAATGGAGGTGAGTATGTTTTGTATGAATTCAAGGATTTTTGTGTGAAAAAAGGCATTCTAAGAGAGCTCACAACACCCCACAACCCATGGCATAATGGGGTAGCTGAAAGGAAGAATCATAGCACAGTGGAAGTTGAGAGTGTTATGCTACATGACCAAGCCCTACCACTGCATTTGTGGAAGAAGCATGTAACAAAGCAGTCTACTTGCAAAACTCTATTCCTCAGCAGATTCTTGGTATGCTTACACCAAAGGAGGCTTTCTCTAGGAGAAAGTTGAATGTGTCTCATTTAAAAAAATTTGGAGCCTCTATTTACTGCAATGTCTCCAAAGATCCGAGGAAGAAACTTGAGACGACAACAGAGTTGGGAGTTTTGATGGGATACATTGAAACTCTACACAATTACCGAGTTTACTTACCTTCCCTCAAAATGACAGTTGTGCGAAGGGATGTAAAATTTGATGAGGAGAAAGCAATGAGATGCTCTCTTGAGAGGGAGCTTTAGTTCCAACCAGAAGAGGAGCTTTTGACTCCAAACGAGGAGCATCAGGAAGTTGTGGAGCAGCCAAAAATAGAGGATCAAAGTGGAGGAAGAGTGGAGACATCCACTCAGCAGAACCATCCAGAGAGTGTAGTAAAAGAACTAGGGAAACTAATAGATTGGTGCAGGAAGCGAGGGAGAATGTGGGAGCTCCTTCAAATTTGTGCAGGGAAAGGAGGTCACCTAAGAAATACACTAGCTACACGGATCTAATGATTGAGCTTGTAGAGACAAATCCATCCTCTTTTGAGGAAGCAGTTGAGAAACTAGTTTGGGTTGATGAAATTGTAGAATAATATGAATCCGTCATGAATAATAGTGTTTGGGAAGTGGTCCCAAGACAAGCAGATAAATTAGTTGTGGGTTAAAGATGGATCTTCAAGGTTAAGCATGCAGCAAATAGAAGAATAGAGAAGTATAAGGCCATATTTGTGGCCAAGGATTCTCTCAAGTTGAGGGGATTGACTATGAATAAACCTTTGCTCCCATAGCAGGGTATTCATCCATTAGATCAATTCTTGCACTCGTTGCGCAAATGGGTTGGAAGACCACCAGATGGATGTAAAAACAACATTCCTCAATGGTTTATTAAGGAGGAAGTGTACATATATCAACCAAACGGTTTTGAGGCATTTGATTGGGAGTCTCATGTGTGAAGACTTAGGTAAGCATTGTACGGTCTCAAAAAAGCACCTTGAGATTGGTACACTTGAATCGACAATTATCTCACTGGATTGGGCTTTACCAAAAGTGAAGTGGATGAGAACCTCTATCATATTTTGGTAGAAGGTAAATTTCTTATCATTGTTTTATATGTTGATGATTTAATATTGACAGGTGATGAGCAGTTGATCAGCTCTTGAAAGCAGGACCTTGCAAGGGAATTTGAGATGAAAGACATGGGTCTCATGCACCACTTCCTCGAGCTGGAAGTATGACAAGGTCATGGGTAATTATGTGTCTCAAGGCAACTATGCCACTGATATATTATAGATATTTCGCATGGAGAGTTGTAAGCCCACAGAGACACCTCTAGCGACCAACTGGAGGAAGGAAAATGCCACCTCAGGTGAAGAGGTTGATGCTACCATTTACCGACAGTAGTTGGTTCACTGATGTATCTTGTGAGCACACGACTAGATATGTGCTATGTATTCAATCAGTTGAGCCAAGCTATGGTTAGGCTGACCAAATTGTATTGGAAGATAGTTAAGCATGTCTTATGGTACCTCAGAGGCACTACCCAGTATGGATTATGGTACAGACGGATAGAGGGAGTGAATATGTGTGGCTTCACAGATGCAGATTTGGCAGGGATTCCATCTGACTGAAAGATTACATCAGGTGGAATTTTTAGTGTTGCGTCCAAAGTAATTTCTTGGTACATCAGGAAGCAGAGGTTTGTGGTGCTCAGCTCGGAAAAAGCTAAATACATGGCTGCAAGTCGAGCAACATGTGAGGTAATATGGATGAGAAAGATACTTGTGGGACTTATTGATCAGGAGATGGATCCAACTATGATCTATTGTGATAATCAGAGTTGCATTAAGCTCTCTAAGAATCCAATATTTCACGATCGATCCAAGCATATATATATTCAGTATCATCATTTATGGGTCTATGTGCAAAGGAGGATAATGTTTCTACAATAAATTCTGATAGAGGAACAAGATGTTGACATCTTGACAATGGCTTTGTCAAGAGAGAAGTTTTAATTCCAAATTTGTAGGATAGGGGTGTTTGAAAATACCTTTCTTGCTAAGAGGGAGTGTTGAGAAGTGTAGCAAGAAAGTCTGAATTTGACTTTACCTTAGTCAAATTGAGTAAAAACGAATTTCCGCATCAATAGACACCTTGCATGTATTTAACTAAGGTGACATGGCTCTTGTAAGCCTATTAGTTCAATCAACTCGAGTTAGAGGGCTTGGAATTTATTTATGCATGTGTGATTGCTAATTTGTAGCAACCCGATTCAATTATTTCCAGTTGTATTCAGTTAAACTAGTTATAATTGTTGATAAAACTAGTTGGAGGTCAGTTTGCAGTGGGATAACAGTCTAACTCAATGATCATCTAGTTAACTGATCAATCAACGAAAATTAGCTAGTGCATGCAAATAATTCGAGTTCCCCAGTTGTGGTGTATATTCCAAGGCAGTGTAACATTAGTTGTAGACTAGTCTTGAGTGTACAAGTGTTGCATGCAGTCAAAGATCCAACCTTGGGAATCGCAAGTAGGCTTAAGGGGTTTTTACTAGTTGGTTTCCCCTAGATAAATCTGTGTACTTGTGTATGTGATTGATGCATGTTTGTGAATGTTGTTCTAAATTGTGAATTAATTTCCTCAAAGCAGTAGAGTAGAATTGTGTCTCTTGATTTAGATTAAATTTCTTCAGGAATTGCAATTCTATCACCATATTTCTACAAAATATACCATTAGTTAACATATGGAAAGGTTGTCGTCAAGTGTTGATCCATCTATCGGATGTTGGCCACTTTAATTGCTTATTAATTCAAACAACTAAGTGCTACATAAATTTTCAACCCAGGGAAGTCTGTTTATTTCAAAGGCAACTACGCACTCTATGTGCTCAATCTCAAAAGCAATAGAAGTTGTAGTAATAAATTAGTCACACCTTGCTCTAAGCAAACTGAAGCTCCTCAACGTCCTTAATTGGTTCCTCAACGTCCTCAATTGATCCCTCAATGTCTTCAACTGGTTCCTTGAAGTCTTCTACTGATTTTTCAGTTTCTTCTACTGTCTCCTCAACTTTTTCAAGACCCACAACTTCCTCTGTTTCGTAGTTTGTTTGGAGGGAAAGTTGGGGCTTGGGATTCCAAAAGCTCAGCCTCTGAGAAGTTTCAGCCTTTGATATAATATCATCAATAAAGGTCTTTCTTCCTCCTCCTTTACCCTTGCCACCTGTATGGTTGTTTTTCTTGCGTCCTCTCATGCACTCTGCATATCTAAAAGAAAAATGTTAATGCTTTTTGAAATCTGCAATTTCCTTCCCCAGCAACGGTGCCAAAATGTTGGTCACTTTAATTTCTTATTAATTCAAACAACTAAGTGCTACATAAATTTTCAACCCAGGGAATTATGTTTATTTCAAAGGCAACTACGCACTATATGTGCTCAATCTCAAAAGCAATAGAAGTTGTAGTAATAAATTAGTCACACCTTGCTCTAAGAAAACTGAAGCTCCACTCTGAGTTACAGCAAAAACAATCTATTGCAGACAATCACCAAAGAATGCTTAATTTCATTAAAAGAGTAATCTAATGGAAAAGGAATCAATCTGCAAAGGAAAGCACTAGCTATGTTGTAACAGAGAACAAGACCCTATTCCCAAAGCAGGAATCTTCAGCACCTATTTCTGATTACCATGCTTGCCAACTCACTCTGTAAACTCAATTTCCAATGGAACACTCATGAATTAACTGTAGATGAACTAAATAATGCAACAATCAATTGGAAAAATAGAGTTCAGCAACAATGCATAAGCACATTCAGTAAACAGAACTTTTAACAAGGTATGGATAGGAAACACACTTAACACACTGCAGAAATATAATGGGTGAATCTTGTGATGAAGGTGGGCCCTATCCTTCTCACAAGATTCCCCAGGCAACGAGAACTAGAAAGAAGTGTTCAGAACAATATTTTATTCATCCATCAATATGTTGTGTTACAAAAAGATTCCAGTTCTTCTCCTTCAGCTAAAACCTTCCGTAGTCTGTCCGTCCCCCTCAATGTAGATGTCTCCTCTTTTTAAATAGGATACATCTATTACAATTGATTACATTGTAAGTCCTATTTTTAACCCAATATACCAAAATAGGGAAATCGGTTTTCCCACTAACAAAATGTTGTTACAATGGTTATGGTAATGCTGACTTTGGAATGTGGTAGTTACAGCCAATGTAGCAACTCCTTCGATGATCTTCTTTTGTTGCTGTCGAATATAGAATGCAAATCATGACTGCTTCAGCAACGGGATTTGCTCCTTGTTCTAACTGTTACAGCAAAATGACCTGTGATAATAACCCTGCAGTCTTCAGGCTGTTTCAGCAACGTAGACTGCAATGATAACTATTTCAGCAACTATCCATTTCAATCAATAAATTATGAAAGTAATCTAATTGTATGTAAAATAAATTAAACGAATAGTAATGAGAATAAATATTGTATACCTTTGGAAAAGTGGGTTAAAGCAATAACAAGGACTTTAAATATGGGTTGAAAACGGATGACATAATAGCAAAATATATGGTCAAAAAGGGACAATGTGAGGTCCTAACATCGGACAATCATCCACTGGATGGTTTTCACTATAATTGACATTCACTTCTATAACATCCAATATGATAGGTCCCTGATCAAGCTCCCAGTCACAAGTCAATTAAGGATTAGCTTCCAAGAGCTAAGCATATTTGGAATGTCATGTATCAATTGTTTTATTAAATCAAACATTAACATATTTTATCTAAAACCCAAGATGATTTACCCCTAGTAAATCTCTTGATCGTGAAGTGTTAAGCATTAGAACCTAAGTGCTAAAATCCCCATCACGTCCCCATAACATCGTGTATGCAAAAGTTGTAATATTTTCCCAATAAATTGAGACCCAAGATATTCCAATTAGATAGAGCAGTGATGTGGTGTGCCAAGTGGAGCAAGTAACATGGCAATGGATGTAACACCTCCTCCCACATTTACCCACTTTTACAAGTTGTTCAGGGTAAAGATGAGTTAAGTATTACTATGACATGACCCAACCTCCAAGTTCAAGTTATGGAAGTGGGGCCTACTAATCGAAACACATACTGCCACCCCTCAGGGACACCAAATCACTCAAGAGTCTGACAGCAACCGCTGGTGATCAATCCTTGAACTAAAACTTTTTTTCGCAAGCCTTACATCCCAACCACATCCTTGACACAATGTCCATGTGGTTGGAAGGTTCCAACCACACCCATAAGCCTTCTTACATGCAGTTATGACCAAAATCTGTCAATTTTGTGCCAGCGGTTGTGAGATCTGTGCCACATTTTTAGGGCTAACCTTCAGGCCACTACCCAGAAATGCCCATAACTCTCTAGAATGCAATCTAATATGTTAACAAGTTTGTGCAATCAATACTAAGGCTAGATCTTGCTCAAAGCATGCTAGTCACATGATAAACATTTCATCAAACATATGGTAAGCATAGTAGCTACAGGTCATGAATGCATATTTGATCATGAAATTATGAACTTCATCAGGAAATCGTCAAGAATGATCAATGCCCTCTCAAGCTAGCTGCAACAACAGTTGTCATCCCATACATTAATATAACCATTCAATGACACATCAAATCATGAACAAGATCCATAACGAAAGCACATCATATAACCATTTTTATAGCCAACATATAATCAGAATAAATCCATGACAAACCAACCATAAGATCACACAATAACCACTACATGTGTTTGTATATCACAATAGGAAAATAACTCATATTAATCATATGCAAAATCCAACCAAGTCAAGGACTTCCACGTACCCCTCGACCATAGATTGGGTTGAACTAAATCTCTCTTTCATCCAATCACCCCTATGCCATATTCCAAGCATGAATGTGGGATCATATGTGTTAAACCAAAATAGAACCAACCAAAGCTTCCAGAGGAAAAGCCACCTCAACCCTCAATCACAATGATTCCACCTCACTAATACTAAACCAGATTGGTCTCTTCCAAAGTTTTCCAGGGATCTATGGACAACTATCTCAACCCATAGCCTCTAGGAAAACCAAGTTGTTACAGGGATTTGGATAATGACCATCTCAAACCATAGCCTTCAAGGAACCGAAGTTGTTCCAGGGCTCCAGAGATTCTATCCCAAGCCACAACCATTAGGGAACTTCAGAACCAATCAAAAACTAAATAGAGAACCCATTACATCATGGATATCCAAGAAATGGCAAGGAAAGGCTGAAACCACTGACAATCCAGGCAAATCTCCATGCCAATGACATCAAATAACTAAACAATCACATGTATGTACCATGCATCCAATTCTCAACAAGGAAACCACACACACAACCTATTACTTGCAATCCATAACTAATTTTTGTCCTTACTTGCCATTGTCCCAACTTCCTCTTGCGCTCCCTTGCTTTCCTTTGCTTGCTTGTTCCCTCACCTGTCCTCGCTCTTTTGCTGAAATTGATCCAAAGTTGAGTAAAAGCTATCAATTATTTCTCTTGTGCCTTTTTTATCATTGTTTTCTAGCCTTTTCCTTTCCTTTTTCCTTTTTCCTTTATCTTTCTTTTTCCTTCATTTTCTCTCTAATTTCACTTGCATACATATTTGTGTCTATTCACCTTCCTTTTCTCTTATTTTCCTTTATTTCTCATAATTAAATGTCATTTATTGCCTCTTTTCCTTTGCCAATTTCCATAGCCATTAATAAACTACAAGTGATTCCCACTATAATGTTTTCCCACCATTCAACTTGGAATAGGTGTCCCATGGCCTTGGTTGATTTTTGGCTTTTTACATGGAAATATAACTCGAGGTTGTTACAAACCCTTCCCCCTTTGGGGAACACCGTCCTCGGTGTTCTATGACTCTTATGACCAACAAAACATATTACTTATGGAGATTTATAACACAACTCATTACAGTATTTACAATTACTAACTGCTAAAAACACACTAAACATACTACTTATGGAACTTTATAAACACAACTCGATGTACTATTTACAATAACATGCACATATATACATATGCACATTTTCTTTAACCAGCAAACAAAAGGATACGATGTCCACATCAGCAACAAGGGTATCCAGAGGCTCACACCTCCACCCTCAAAAGTAGTACCAGGGATTCACCTCCTTCCCGAGAAGTCCAGAATCTACTGCCATAATCAAAACCTTCCTGCAATGTCCAACACTACAATCCTTATGCTACTTGTTCTCTCAGTGAACACTTACTGTCTCATTGTTTTAAGGAACGCTCCCAATGTGCTTCTGATTCCATTTGGCAATGCTAATGACCAAAATAAATTTATTCCTCGACCTTCCCTTATCTGCTTCCCAGTCCCTCAGGAAATCCGGTCACCCCCTTCCATGCAGTCACTCACCTTCCAAGTTCCCCAACATCCCCTTCTCTGCTTCCCAATTCCTCAAGCGATCCATCCCTTGGCAAGGTTTCCTCACATCAGAAGGTCTAAAAACCAAGGCATATCCCTACCTCAAAACCATCATACCGATCATAGCATGCTTATAGCAATTAATGGACACTTTCCCACAATATCCCTGCTCCTGAATGCTTTACCAGCACAGTATTGCATGTTCTAATTCCTTTTACTGGTGTTGCTAACATTCTTGCAGTTAGTTCCAACCACCCAAACCAAGCATTTCCATGATTTCCTATACCAAGCACATAATTTCCGTTAGACTCAAAAGGAATTGTAATATATTCAAATAATACCTCATTGGTAGCTCATTAATAAGGTACACTTGCAATTTTTTTTACTTCCTGTCACAAAAAGTCAAATTAGCTCTTTGATAATCATCATGTATAAACATATCACATCTGGTTAGCTCAAAACTCAACCATCATAAATCAGGATCATATATTATGTGCATAATTAAAACTGACATAAAATATTCATACTTATCTTTAAATTGTTCTTTTCTTTTGCATTTGTTCTTTGTCCACACACTGGATTAGTTTCCAAACCCCGCAAGCAACCAATGCCTTCTTTTCTCTTGACCATTTACACACACTGGATCGGTTTCCAACCCAGCAAGAACCCAGTGCCTTCTCTTTGATATCAACAACAAGGATGTCCATAGACTATATCATTTCAACCATTAATATCAACAACTCAAGATTGGTCCCTTCCCAAGCAATCCGGGGATCTTAATACTACTATCTCAACCCACAGCCTCCAGAAGACCCAAGTTGTTATAGGGATTCAACCCACAACCTCCAGGGAACCCAAGCTATTATAGGACTCCACACCACAGTCTCCAATGTCCCCTCACAACATGTACACATACACACAGTGTACAACACAACACATATACATACACACAATACAACACAATGAATACACTTCACAATACAACGACTACACATCACACAGTACAACATGTACACAACATTAGTGTTGCACATCCAAAGACCACGCCATCTCCACCAAGCATTCTTGCCTCTAGTGTCTTTCTTGCGCCTTACTGTGTGCATCCACAACCCAAGTATTGGGTCTGTGGTTCTTTCCGCTATCCATGCTTGTCCTAGGATGTCGCAATTCACACTGCTTTCATTCCGTCGATGTATCCTTCAACATTGCATGTCCATAACATAAACACAAGCATAGTTATAAGCACATAATATCAAAATCATATCCACATGATATTGACCTCATAAACCTTTCAAGGCTAACCTGCCAACTTGATTCCTTATAAAACTATCAATCTCTTCATGCCATTCACCTACATAAAAGAATTATTCTTCCATAAGAATGATCCCTAACAACCCTAGAAAATAATGGCATTCACACACACACACACATATAATATATAAACATTAGCATAATCATGATCACAACACAATTAACAATGTTCACAAGGTTAAGGTTAAGAGAACTTCCTTTATCCATGCAACGCATGCACAACATTGAGAATAATAGTTCCCAACTTAGCCAAGGCATCTGTTACCTCAAGCCCATTTACTTCACCTTTCCTGTTACCTTTCTCATGATTGTTCTGCCACCATCCATTTATCCCAATGGACCTAATTAGCCCAAACGGTCGTCATATCCTTTCCCTTAGTTGACCTTTATTCATGTACCAGGCTCCATTTGGGTCTTACATTACCTATTGGGTTTCATTCATCTCTCCCTCAGCTTCATTAACTTTCCTCTTTCCCCAATCAATTCCCAAGGCCCTCAAACATAAAAGGAAAGAACAAGAAAACAAGACAAAAAACATAGAAATTTAGACAATAATACAACACCACAAACAAAGTGGCATGGCCATGCACTAGTCACAGTCAAAACCACAATAAAGCACAAACAAATCACAAAAAACTTAAAGCACAAAACTTTCAACAAACACTATGACTCAACCCCCATGAGTTCCTGGTGCTTCCAAGGGTTCACGAGTGAAAGCTCAATCCAAGCCTTCCTTAAGATCTATGGCAATCTCTTTCGTCATGCAATTCCATGCATCATACTGCCATAAACACACAAATTTTAGTGCATTAATAAATATCACAATATACCAATTACCTTATCTTGTTGTACCCAACATGTTTCCCTCTAACTGAACACCTGCATATCTCATCTCCCAAGGGATTCCAATTTGTGCCTTATGAGCACTGTAGATCCGAGATCTATGACGCATCCACTACGCCACACTGATATAAAGGGAAATCCTTCTTGTGATGATCTCCACCACATGCTCAACACTACAATGGTTATTTGCCATCGCCTTTATTGTGTTGTTCCACAAGTTGATACGCCTGTTCTCTCTCAACTATATTGAACTTCTTGTAAGGTTCTGCATTTTTCTTGTTACCTGCATCCTAAGGTATTCCTTGCTTCTTAGGCCATTTTCCTTCAGTCTTGTCATCACCCTTCTAGTCACGCTTGAACTTAGGCTTTCGCTTTGACTATTCATAACAATATTGCAACTTCTGATGGCTTCCTCCAGTGACTAAGGCTCATCAAACTCGATCCGGTCTTTGAATGTGGATGGAAACCAACTGATGAATCTTTAAATCTTTGATTTCTCATCCTTGAGATAACGCACATACCTCAATAGCTCTAGGAATATTCTAGTGTACTCATCATCTGTCATAGAACCCATCCTCAACTCATAAAAGTCCTTGGCACTTTCATCATATTATCTGTTAGACAAGTTGAAGAGTCTTTCAAACTCATCCCAAATCAACTCATATTCTTTAATGCATGTGACATGCTTCACGTCTTCCCACAAAATATATGCTTTCCCTTTGAGACTAGAGGTAGTTATATTGGCTTTCATGTTCTTTGAAAAATAATGCAATCTAAAGAATTTCTTCATCCCAAGCAACCATGCTTTTGCACCTTCTCATTTCTTCATTTCCCCATCAAATGTAGGAGGCTTGGCTTTCTTGAACTCTTCTGGAAAGTATCCCCTCTCATTCCTCCTAGAATGTTGGCAATGATGGCGATGATGTCTCTCGGAACTAGAGCTAGAATAAAATCCATGAGTACTAGCCCTCCAGTCAAGTGTATCCAAGGATCTGCCATCTTTCTCTATGTCAAGTTTATCCATCTTATGTCTTCTTTGAAAACTACTACCATATGCCCCATTAATATTTTCTTCATGTCCATGGCTGATCTCCATCTCTCCCTACTTCTATAAGTCTGAAAGGCTCTGAAGAATCACTACATTAACCTCGTCTTGCTTTTCTTGAGCTCTGGAAAGCCTTTCCTATGCCTGAATAAACCACTCATTATTTACCTTTCAACTCACAATTTTTTCCTTCACACTTCTCAATGTGTCTACAAACTAGGAGAATTTCCTTCTCCCTGCTGCCCAACTAAACTCTCCCATCCTACCAATGTCTATTCAAGCTTGTATAGAGTCGTAAGAACTGTACTTAACTATTCTTCTCTTCATCTCTTGGCCTTCTATTTCCTGCAATATGCCATCACTATCTTAGGGGAGGTTATTGCATCCACACATGTGAATCCAAATTAGCATGATACAACATCACAAGTATACCATCTTATACATGGATATCATAAATATAATAATAAATAGCCAACATGCATGCATGATAAACAGATAGACAACTAACATGCATGCACAACAATATACCTTTACTCTGAGGTCCAGTGTTGCAACCTCACTCTGATACCCCTCTGTAACACTTCCTCCCAAATTTACCCACTATTACAAGCTCTCCAGGGTAAACATGAGCTAAGTATTACTATGACATGACCTGACTTCCAAGTTCCAGTTATGGAAGTGGGGCCTACTAACCGAAACACATACTACCGCCCCTCATGGACACCAGATCACTTAGGAGTCTGAAAGCCACCCCTAGTGATCAATCCCTGAGCTGGAACTTTTTTCCACAAGCTTTGCATCCCAAACACACCCTTGACACATTGTGCATGCAGTTGGAAGGCTCCAACCGCACACAAAAGCCTTCCCACATGCAGTTATGACCAAAATATGCTAGTTATCTGCTAGTGGTTGTGAGATCTGTGCCACATTTTTAGGGCTATCGTTCAGGGAACTTCCCAGAAATTCCCAGAACTCTCCAGGATGTAATCTAATAGGAAAAAAAGTATGTGCAATCAATATTAGGGCTATATCTTGCTCAAAACATTCCAATCACATGATAAACATTTCATCAAACATATGGTAAACATAATAGCTACAGGTCATGAATGCATATCTGATGATGAATTTATGAACTTCATCAGAGAATCATCAATAAGGATCAATTCCCTATCAATCTAGCTGCAACAACACCTGTTAGCCCATAGATTCATATAACCATTCAATGATGCATCAAATCATGAATAAGATCCATAGCGAGAGAACATCATTTAACCATGTTTATAACCAAAATAAATCCATGACAAACCAACCATAAGATCACACAATAACCACTACATGTGCTCATAGATCGCAATAGGAAAATCACTCATATTAATCATATGCAAAATCCAACCAAGTCAGGGACTTCCACATACCGCCTGACCATAGATTGGGCTGAATCAAATCTCTCTTTCAGCCAATCACCCCCATGTCATATTTTTTAGGTCCCTATAATACTAGTGTATCCCCCATATTTTTATTGTTATTGTTAGTGTAGCCCCCTATTTTTATTATTGTGGCCATGTATCCCCCATGTTGTTATTGTTGCTCCCTTACACTATTATTGTTATGTAGGCTTTGATTATATTGTGACCCCTTAGACTCCTATATATACCAAAGAGGTCTTATCATTTGCATCATCCAATAATTGTTCATTTATGTAATGTAAAGGAGGCTTCCCTCTCGAAGAGGATAATTTTTAAGTCATTGATCTATATTTTATTTTATTTTGTGAGCTAATTGCATAACATTTGGTATCAGAGCTTTGGATTCTAGGGCTTTGCTGCTTCAAAGAGGTCATCTTAGAATTTTCACTCTAATTTTTTTCTATGAGCCTTTAGAAGCTAAAATATAGACCACGTTAGGTAGAAATCTTGGTGCACTTCATGTAGAAATTTTAGATCTTGATTCACAATATTTTCTGAGATATGATCCGAACAAAATTAGGGTTTTTGCAAGCTCCAAAATTCAATCTCAAACAAGTGACCTATGGGAAATTAGCATAACTTTCTCTCTGAGCATTGGATTTGAATTTTATAAAAAGCAATTGAAAGTGCAAGGACTATAGCTTTTCTTGTGTCATTTTCAGGGTCAAAGGTCGAAACAGTGACACTTGGAATTATGTACAAGTTCGCTCTATTGAACCAATTTATAATCATGTCGTTGTGGGATATCATGCATAACTCTTTCTTAAAGAATCCAATCTTATTCTGACTTACAGGGTTGGAAAAAAGACTTAGAGAGCTACCACAGGATGAATTTCAGACCTTGGAGATATAAAATTACAGAGATACAATAGTTTCAATATCGAACTCCTAAAAAAGCATTTGCCTGCTCAGGCTTGACCTAGCCGCCCCCATCAACGAGCTGCCTCCTGCGGCCTCCCCGCCTGGCAGCCTTCTGCTGCTGGGCTCGATCACCTGCCTCGACACCCCTGGATCGCTCCCAACTATTGGCTGATCTCGCTGAAGTGATACGCATCTCGGATAAGGGCTGGCACAGGCCCCTGCGCTGTTGTGCTCAGCCATGCCTTCTTCTGAGGACCTGAACAATATGAATCCGCCCCCGCCTCCCCCCCCAGAGGTTACAGCATTCAAAGCAATGATAGCAGCTGGAAATAAGCGCCCGCCATCAGCCATTCAACAGAAATTTGTAAAAAAGCTGGAATCCATACCTTCGGTAGCACTCCCGGAAGAAGAAACGTGCAAGGCAGCACTGAATCTAGCTGAGAGAGGACTCATAGGCCAGTTCACGGGCCTCTGGCCCTCTCCCAAATCGGTGGAGGACTGGACCCAAAGGAACTGGAAACCCTTAATCAAAGAAGGTATAAAAAGTTACTTCGTAGGCAAAGGTTTCTTTGTCTTCATTTTCGAAAGTGCAGAGGATAAAAGCCTAATCTTCAGAAACGGACCCTATTTCATGGGTCCCCAAGGACTATACCTCAACAAATGGTCGCCAGACTTTGATCCAGCCCAGGATGTCCCATCTGCTGTTCCGGTGTGGGTGCGACTCCCCCACCTCCCACTCCATTGCTGGAATCAAAAGTCTCTCCAGATTATTGGCAATGGACTAGGCAAATACATAGACCAAGCCGTAAGGAAAGATCAATATTCATGCGCTCGCATCTGCGTTGAAGTAGATCTGGAGGAGGGCCTGCCGGAAGCCATCAATCTTACAGTCGCAGGATGGACGCATGTACAAGAGCTGGATTATGAACAACTTCCCTTTAAGTGCAGACACTGCCATGGCTACGGACATTTCGCCAAACACTGTAAGAAAAAGGCGGAAGAACAACCAGAACAACAAAGTGGTGAACAATGGACCCGAATCCAAAAAACTACTAATCACAAAAAAGGCAGCGGGAAAAGTATCCAGAAAGAGGCACCAAGCAGCTCCAATCCCACTCAAGAAAAGAACCAAAAATCCAAAGAAAGCAGACAGAGCACCCCAGTTACAGTAGTTACTGAAGATCTGGAACAGATAGATCCCCACATCACCAACAAAGAAGACGGTGAAATGGCACATCAGGAAACTCCTCAAGGGAGCCCTTCTAATCCTTCATATGCAGAAATCACTAGGAAAAAACTAGCGGACAGTTCTGGTTCATCGGAGGATGAAACCTTCGAGCAGCCCACAAGAAAAGTTGGCAGGAAATCTCGCAAAGAAATAAGAGAAGAGGAAGCGGAAAGGCTTAAAACACAAGGAAGTCAGCCCACAATAGAGATGTCTATTGGGAGAAACTCCAGGACTAGGCCCCCTAAGGGAGGCTCTCAACCCACCTCTGGTAAATAATGCGTCTCGTCTCTTGGAACTGCAGAGGACTGGGGAATCCCTCGAAAGCAGAAGCGGTCAAGGACCTACTCAAAATAGAACCCTCAGACATCCTCTTGCTCCAAGAGACCAAGATAGAGGGGAATACCCTTCTAGATATCAGTAAGAAGAAATGGAAGAAAAGCATGGGAAGAGCAGTCAGCTCAAGAGGCTCAGCCGGAGGACTTGCAACCCTTTGGGCAGATGACCTCTTCCTTCTGAACAAATCCCACGAGACCCAGCACTGGATCTACACAGAACTAACGCACTGCACAAGTAAGTTGACCATCTCCCTTTTCAATCTTTATGTACCTGTTAATTATTCTGAAAAGAGAGACTGCTGGAATTCTCTCTTTGAATTCTTAGAGCAGCGATCCCCAAACAACATCATCCTTGCTGGGGATCTTAATATCGTCTTAAAACCCAAAGAAAAAAGGGGAGGAACTAACAACAGAGATCCCATGCTCCCCCTGGTGGAAGACCTTATACAGCAGTGGGAATTAATAGATTTTATTCCAATCAGAGGGCAATATACATGGACCAACAACAGAGTGGGGGTAGATCATATCGCGGCCCGCCTGGATCGATTCCTAGTACAAGGCACTCTGATGATGAATAAGAAAATTATCACCACAAAAATCCTCCCCAAGCTGACCTCAGATCACAAACCAGTCCAGCTCATATTGGAAGATGAAGAAGATTTGGGTCCAATCCCCTTTCGATTCAGTCCACTCTGGATAGAAAGGAATGGATTCATGGATACAGTGAAAACAGCATGGGCCAAACCAGTCACTGGGTCCTCCAGCTATGTATGGGAACAGAAGCTCAAAGCTACAAAGTTAGCCCTGAAGGATTGGATAAGGAAGCCTGCCCCGAATCCTACCAGTCAAAGAAAAGAAGCAGTTCAGACATTAGATGCATTGCAAACTGAAATGGAAAGCAGAGAGATAACCACATCCCTGCTAGATAAAGAAGTCAAAATCCAATGCTCAGCATTCCGATCCTTCAGAACAGAGGAAGAACATTGGAGAATAAAATCCCGAAGCCTGTGGCTGAAAGCTGGAGACCGTAACACCACCTTCTTTCACCGTCAATTTAGAGCAAGACTCTCCAGGAACCACATTTCTGAAATCACATCAGCAGAAGGACAGCTATGTAAAGGCTTCAGTCAAATAAAAGAGGCAGCTGAAAGACATTATAAAAGTTTGTATACAGCAGATAATCAAGGCAGCGAGGAAGATACTGCAGATCTACTCTCAAACATCCCTCTTTTGGTCAGCTCCGAAGACAACTCAGCTCTCACCCAACCTATCACGGAAGAAGAGATCATCAAAGTCATTTGGTCTATGGATCCGGATAAGGCCCCTGGGCCTGACGGATTCACCATTCATTTTTATATGACTTGTTGGGAAATCATCAAAGAAGATCTATTAAAAATGATAAAAGGTTTCATGAAAAAAGCCAAGGTAGGAGGAGGAACCAACTCCACCTACCTCGCCCTCATCCCCAAGGAAACTAATCCCGAAACCTTTGCCAGATTTAGACCAATTTCGCTTTGCAATGCATCTTATAAAATCCTGGCTAAGCTCCTAGCTACCAGGATGAAACCATTGCTTAGCAGGCTGATCTCTTGCAATCAAGGGGGTTTTGTAGAAGGCAGACACATCCTGGACAATGTCATTCAAGTCCAGGAGACTATTCACTCCAGCAATCAGCGAAAGGAAAAAGGAATGCTGGTAAAGCTTGACATGGCCAACGCGTTCGACCGAGTCAACCGCTCCTTCCTGTACAAAGTCCTCCTCTCCTTCGGCTTCTCCTCTCATTTTGTCAATCTCATCACTGCCTGCACTCAGAATCCCTGGATCGCCCCCCTTGTCAACGGACGCCCCACCTCCTTCTTCCAAGCTCAGAGAGGTCTCAGGCAGGGATGCCCGCTCTCCCCCTTCCTGTATATTCTGATGGCAGACTCCCTCAGCAGAAAGTTATCCTTTGAAAAATCCTCAGGCTCCCTTCCAGGCCTCAAACCATCAATCAGTTCCCCAGCTCTGAATCATGCCCTTTTCGCGGACGACTCTCTTCTCTTGGGAGGGGCATCTGCTCGAATTGCTAAAGCTATGGATTCAGTCCTCAAACGTTACTGCAGGGTATCGGGCGCCTCCATTAACGAAAGGAAAAGTGAAGTATATGGATGGAATATTGGGCAGCAAGAACTCACAGGCATAGCAAACATTCTGGGCTTCAAAGGGCATGCCCAATGGGATATGATAAAATACCTCGGTCTCCCCATTACAATTGGGACCAATAAGAGGACGTTGTGGACGGATATCATCGGCAAAATTAAGTCAAAAATTACTTCCTGGGGTGGACACTGGCTCACAAAAGGAGGCAAGGTAATTCTGATAAAATCTGTGTTATCGGCTCTCCCAATCTATCAAGCAGCATACCTTCTTGCCCCAAAGAGAGTGACAGATCAAATATCAAGAATCCTGCGCGATTTTCTATGGCAAGGGGGAAAGGGAAACCAGCAAAAAATACATCTTGTCAAATGGGAGACGGTGAAGCGCTCAATTTCAGAAGGCGGACTGCAAATCCGTGACCCAGCCTTGGCAAATTTGGCGATGGGAGGGAAATTACTATGGAAACTTTTTAAGGAATCATCGCACCCTGTAAGCGTAACGCTGAAGTCCAAATATGCCTGTAATGTGCCGCTCAGGAACCTTCAGACATGTCAAATTCCCAACAGCACGCAAACTTGGAAACTCTGTAATAGAAGCTTAAATTTATTTAAAGGAAAGGCATATAAAATTCCAGGAAACGGCAAACGCACAAATCTGTGGTTTGACCGAATTATGGATCAAAATCCGCTCGCAGAGATAGATGAAATTGCAGGGATAAAAGAATGGTTGGAACGCGCAGGGATCACCAGCATATTCGACTTATCCAAATGGGATAGGCACGGAGATTGGCAGGGATGGGACTTCCTCGGAGTTCCTGAACGACTTCAACAGCAGAAACAGATTCTCGAAGAATTGTTGGAAGATGCGGCCCCAGTAAATAGAAATTCTAAAGACAGTTGGGGTTGGGGGCGCTCTGGAACATACACCATAGCAGAAGCGTATAACACCATCCAACCAAACAGGAACAGCAACAGAACACCTGAATTCTGGAAGAAAGTTTGGGAACCGCTCGCCTTGCCCAAGGTAAACTTCTTCTTCTGGACGTTGGCTCATGATAAGCTCCTAACCGGAGATAATTTAATGAAAAAAAACATTGCAGGCCCGCACAGATGTGAGCTGTGCAGAAGCAGCTTAGAAAGTGCCAAGCACCTTTTCATAGACTGTAAGTTTGCGAAAGAAGTATGGGGACTCTCCCTCCATGGGCTACAAATCACAGTTCCGACTCACAACTCAGTAGCTGATCTATTCGACATATGGAACCACTGTTATCCCAACAAAATTCCTGTCAAATCCATCTGGAGGAAGGTCTGGAATGCCATACCCAAATTTGTGTGTTGGCAGATTTGGCTGTCCAGGAACGATCTGATATTCAATGAAAAGGCACACACTCCCCTCTCTGCAGCGGTAAAAGCCAAGTCTTTTCTCCTAGAAGCAGTGCAACAACAAAACTATACAGGTGATCCACTGCTCCTCCCGGAAGAAGAGCGGTGGCTGGGTCCCCTCCACCCTCAACCACGGAAGCAGCTATCAGTCCCTCAAGCAGGAAATCAGACTTGGCGCATAAGAGAATCTGAAGAAAAATTTCAAGAATGGTGGAGAATGCAAAAAATTACAACAATATTCTTCGACGGAGCCTCCAAAGGCAATCCCGGGGCAGCAGGTGCTGGAGGGGTCATCTTCGCTCCGAACGGAATAAAAAGGGACAGTTTTAGTTGGGGCATTGGGCAGAAAACCAACAATCAAGCGGAGATCCTAGGCCTTCTCAAAGCTTGTCAAATTGCTAGGGAAAGAGGAGATAAAGAATTCCAAGCTTTTGGAGATTCGGAGATCATAATTAAAAAATTAAATACAGGAAATCTGTTCACTAATGCATGCCTCAACAAAACTCTAAATAGGCTGAAGAGAGTTCTGCTCGATTTTGACTCCTACAAATTCTTCCACATACTCAGAAACCTGAACAAAGAAGCAGATCTAATGGCGAACAAAGGGTGCACCCTCCGGAAAGACCAACTTCTCACAAACGATGAGAGCTCATTTCATCCCTGCAATCCTTGAGGAAATGGAATTCTGTAACAGCTCAAAAGAAAGTGTTAGAATCAGAAACAGAAGATATGTAACATTGGCTGCCATGGTGTAATTCTGAGTTTCTTATCAAATAAATAAAATCATACCCGTTTGAGTTAATATATATATATATATATATATATATATATATATCAAACTCCTAAAAAGGAAGAAAAAGGTGTGTAATTTTTTTTTAATTTTGCATAATTGTTGTTTGAAAAAACAGTTTGAAGTGATTCAAAGGGAACAGTGAAGCATATGTATAATTATTTGATTCAAAAATTCCTCAAAAAAAAAAATGGACACGCCTAGTAAGCAACTAGAAGGATCTTCTATGACACATGAAGAAGAGGAATAAATGCAACACAATATATCAAAATTACGAGAACAAGTGCAACAAATTTCGCTCTCGCAAAAAGTAACAAAAGATGAATCAGAGGCCATGATGAATGTTAATATAGATTGTATAAAAAGGGTCATGGGATTTTTTAATTATGGTTTAAAATCATATATGGAAGCAATGATGAATGTCAAGATAGAAGGGTTGAAGGAAGGTTTGGCAAAGTTGTTAGAAGAAAGACTTCCTAGTGGTGACAAGCTAATCCATGAAACTCATGATGAGGAAAAAAGGAATATGAATTATGATTTTAGAGACTCCAATGTTGGGTTTAAGAACCACCACATTTCAAAGATCAATATGAGGAAGTTTTGTGGCAAGGATCCAGTAACATGGATACTACAGATGGAGCAATATTTTGATCTCCATCATGTGCAACACACACAAAAGGTACGCATTGCATATTTATATTTAGAACCCAATTAGTGTGTATAGTGTCGATGGATTTGTTCTTGTAAACCACTTGTCATTTGGTCAATTTTTACAAAGGAAATGATATCACTTTATAAGGATACAAAGAGAAACACCTTCTTTAGTCAAATAATAAAACTCAAACAAAATGGTTCAATGGCGGAGAACATTGAGGACTTCTAAAAATTGAATATCAGGATAATTGATATTCTAGAGGAGCATAGGATTGATGTCTTCATAGCGACATTAAAGGATAAAATCCAACATGATGTTCTCCTTTGGGAACCTAATTCATTAGAGAAGGCATTACAGTGGCAAGAAAAGTTGAAAGCAAAATTATGGCAATAAGTAAGTCTACCACTCCAAACTATAAATATGGAAACATTGTTGCTCCTAGCCTTCCAAAGCCTACAAGGTTGACACCACAAAAATTGGAGGAAAAAATAGCAAAAGGGATTTGTTACATTTGTGATAGAAAATACATTAAAGGTCATAAGTGTGCTGAGAATAAATTATTATACATAGATTGTGAAGAGGAGGAAGAAAAGGAACAAGAAACATCAAAAGAGGAGGATATACACCAGGAACCAACCCTATAGAAAGAAGAAATGAATCCAACCATATCTTGTAATGCATTGGCAGGAATTATCACTGCTCAAACTCTCAAGATAGAAGGATATATCAAGAAGAAAAAGGTAATAGTGTTGATTTATTCAGGTAGTACCCATAATTTTATTCATTGTAAGATAGCCAAGGAATTGAATTGATTCCTATATTCAACACCAGAGTGTCAAGTGATGGTTGAAAATAGAGGAACTATAAATTTCTATGGAAAGTGCCATAATATCATGCTAACCATGGGGGAATATGTATTGAATAGTCTAATGCTTTCCATTCCAAAGGGTGGTGTTGATGATGTACTAGGAGTTCAATGGTTACAATATTTGGGGATGATAGCTTTCAATATTCAAGAAATTATCTTGAATTTCTTTTAGAAAGGAAAGGAAGTTGAATTAAGGGGTATCGCAGGGAAACAAGGAAAGATAATCAAATCTAATGGAATGACAAAGTTGATGGAGAAAGAAAACTGAGGCGTGATTGCACAGTTATGCTCACTAAAGGTTCAAACATCGAAATCATTTATTTCTCCATATCTACAAAAATTATTGGACAATCATTCCAAGGTATTTGAGACTCCCAAAGGCCTCCCTCCTATTCGTGATCATGATAATTCTATTCATTTGATTCCAGGAAGTGTTCCTCCAAACGTCAAACCTTACAGATATTCCTATGCCCAAAAGAGTGAAATTGAACATATGGTTGCATGAATGCTAGAGGTCGATATAATTCAACCTAGTCAAAGTTCTTTCTCTTTTCTAGTATTATTGTTGCACAAGAAGGATGGATCATGACGTATGTGTCTAGATTATAACGAGCTAAACAAGCTCACTATTAAAGATAAATTTTCCATTCCTATCATTGATGAATTACATGGAGCAATTTACTTCACCAAGTTGGATCTTCATTCAGGATATCAGCAAATTAAAATGAATACTAAAGACATTCCGAAAACAACATTCATAACTCATGAGGGTCATTATGAATTTTTGGTCATGCCTTTTGGCCTTACTAATGCACCTTCCACATTTCAAGGTTTGATGAATTCCATTTTCAAACCCACCCTTAGAAAAATTGTGTTAGTATTTTTTGATGATATACTAATCTACAACAAGTCTTGGAAGGATCACGTTCAACATGTTAACGGGGTGCTCAAACTATTGGAGAAACAATTATATGCAAAAACCTCCAAATGTTTTTTTGGAGTACCGGAGGTGGAATATTTGGGTCATATTGTATCTCATGAGGGTGTTAAGGTAGACCCTAACAAAATTAAATCCATTTAAGGAATGGAAAATCCACACAACCATAAATAATCTTCTTGGATTTCTCAGGTTATAGGGTATTATCGCAATTTTGTTAACAATTATGGGAGAATAGCAGCACTTCTAACAACATTACTCAAGAAGGATGCATTTTCTTGGACTCCATAAGCAACTAAGGCCTTTGAACATCTTAAAGAGGCAATATACCAAGCACTAGTCTTAGCTAAGCCAGACTTCACAAAAACCTTTATTGTGGAATGTGATGCCTCGAGAAATGGAATTGGTGTTGTTTTAATGTAATAAGGAAGACCCGTTGCTTTTAAAAGTTGTCCAATCAAAGAAAAGTATTTACACAAACCTATTTATGAGAAGGAAATGTTGGCAATACTACATGCACTAAAGCAATGACAACCTTACCTAGTGGGAAGACACTTCAAGGTAAAAACAAATCGTGATAGTCTTAAATACTTTTTGGAACAAAGATTATCTTCAAAAGAGCAGCAAAAATGGGTCACAAAGATGTTGGTTTATGACTTTGAAATCATCTACAAAAAATGGAAGAAAAATGTTGTTGCAAATTCACTCTCAAGAAAGGATGAGGATGTGGAGGGATTGTTTTGTGCCATTTCTATTATCCAACCTGATTGGGTAACTAAAGCAAGGGATGAATGAAAGAATGATGAAGAGGTGTGGACACTCATTCAAAATTTGTAGCAAGATCCTAGTAAATTTGATACATTTAGTTGGAAAAATGATTTATTATGGTACAAAGATTATTTTTATCTGTGTAAGAATTCCCAACTCAACAAAATGATTCTTTTTTAATTGCACACCTCCCCTTTAGGAGGGTACTTTGGATTTTTAAAAACTTACCACTAGGTCGTGAAGGAAATTTTTTCAGATGGCCTTAAATTTGATATTCATAAATTTGCGACATAATGTTTGGTTTGCCAACAAAATAAAGTTGAGACAATTAAGAACCCAGATTTTTACAACCTTTATCCATTCCAAGTCAGCGTTGGGAGGAGGTCTCAATAGAATTTATCACAAGTTTACAAAATTCTGAAGGAAAGAGTGTCATCATGGTGGTAGTTGATAGACTTACCAAGTATGCACACTTTTGTGAGTTATCTCATCTTTTTAAAGCTAGTACAGTTGCTACTTCATTTATGGAAACAATTCAAAAGCTACATGGAGACCAAAAGATTATTGTAAGTGACAGAGATCGCATTTTCACTGGAAATTTTTGGATGAAATTATTTTCTTATCTTGGTACTCAATTAGTTCATAATTCATCTTATCGTCCTCATTCTAACGGACAAATTGAGATAGTGAACAAATGTTTGGAAAGATATCTTCTTTGCTTTGTATCTGATAAACAAACACAATGGGTCAAGTGGCTACCTCTAGTTGAATGGTGGTATAACACTTCATTCCATATTGCAGCAAAAATGACCCCATTTATGGCACTTTATGGATATCATCCACCATCCATCACATCATCTTTAAGAGAAAATTTTGAGGGTCAAGTAATGGAAGATCACATCGAGCATCAACGACAAGTTCTCCAACTCTTAAAGGATAACCTCACTTTGGCACAAAGTCAAATGAAACAACATGACGATTAACATCACAGTGAAAGAAGTTTTGATGTAGGCGACTAGGTATTTTTATGGCTACAACCATACAAACAAATGTCCCTCAAGCAAGCTACATTGTTAAAATTTCATAGGGCTACATTGTTCTTTGCTTTGATAATTTCATTTTGTCATTAATATATTAAGTTCACCCCTTATCATCATTACATTATTCAGATCTACACCATTATTCATCAACATATGCAATTATATAGAAAGAACAACAACAACATCATCAATGTAGTAGAACATAAAGGAACAATAGAAAAAAACATGCACACACATAGAGACACCAGGATTGGTCTGAGACCAGGGAAAAACCCACTATGGGGAAAACCCTTGCAAATATTCTTCTTCTTAGATCATCATCAAATGATTCAGAAAAAGAGAGTACAATGATCCATAACTTTATCTATGAAACAAAACAACTATGATATCCATGAAACAGATCTAATCATGCTTATAATCACAGCCCTGATTCTGAGGATTGTTGTGTGTTGTAATTGACTATATTCAACTGCCCGATAGTTTTGTCACTATGTTCAACACTACTGAACACTGAGCAGAATCTTTACAATACTAAAATCTCATCTTTGAGTCTTGAACACAGAGAGGAGGAGTTGTGCGAGCATGTATAGCAAATATGGACGCTCTCTGCATCACTGTATGACTACGTCCAGAACATTTTTGAACGCTCCTAGGTGAATTGGATCGGGTCATCTGGGGTAAAACATACCCAGATCTGCTTCAAGCCCTAGACACTCTCATAAACATATTGTGTGAATGTTTATGGCAACCCTGATGCTCCCAAGACCACTCTGTCTGCACGTCTGCGAACTAATACAACCCGATCTGTCCAACGTGCAAGGCTCCTTGGATGTTGTAAGAACCATTGTGTGTCAGCGTCCAAGGACTAAAATGCCCAGTTTTTTGCTAGCGTCCGATATCCAGAAAACCCTAAATCAGAGTGAGCTTCGACCCTGAGATTTCAAACCCTTGTGCAACTTTCCTTCGACAAACCTATGCGAACCAAGACAATAAGAGAAGAGAAGATGTCTTGATCAATGTGTCTAAATGAGCTTGAGGTATCTTCTATTTATAGGCTTCCATGAGGGTCCACTTGGGGTTGAGGCCGACCTAAGTAGTTATACATGTGGTTAGGGTCGACCTAAGTAGTTATACATGTGGTTAGGGCCGACACATTCCATAATACATGTATGAATAAAATAATTCAAAACTCAACTTCTGCTTGACCAGATTGGGTGATATTTAGGTCGATTTTGGTCCTCTTGAAAAGAGGAATCTAATGCAATAATTATCTTCATCATATGAGTTGTCCAAGGTGTAATTTGACCGCATTTGCAAAAATTAACACACCTAAGTACTATGGCCCTTACAAGGTGTTACAAAATATTGGTACTATGGAATACAAATTGGAGGTTCCTGCATCTTCCCGAGTACACCCAGTTTTCCATGTTTCGTGCTTAAAGAAGGTTATTAGTGACAATATCTCGCTTCAAACATTGTTTCAAGAACCTGATGAAGAAGGAAAAATCATATTTGAGCCTGAAGCAGTCACGGAAACAAGAACCTGACAACTATGAAATTGAATAATTTCATAGTATTTCGTTAAGTGGGAGAACTTACCCGCTAACAATTACACAAGGGAGGATGAGAAATTTATACAAAAGCATCCAGAACTTCTCAAGCATTGAGGACAACACCTTTTTTAAGGAGAGGGGCATGTTAAGTCCCTATAATACTAGTGTATCCCCTTATTGTTATTGTTAGTGTAGCCCCCTATTGTTATTGTTGTGCCCATGTATCCGCCATGTTATTATTGTTGTGCCCATGTATCCGCCATGTTATTATTGTTGTGCCCCATAGAAGCCCACTATTGTTATTATTGTGCCCTTACATTATTATTGTTATGTAGACTTTGATTATATTGTGACCCCTTAGACTCCTATATATACCAAGGAGGTCTTATCATTTATATCATCCAATAATTGTTCATTTATGTAATGTAAAGGAGGTCTTCCCCTCGAAGAGGATAATTTTTAAGTTCTTAATCTATATTTTCTTATGTTTAGTGAGTCGGTTGCATAACAATATTCTAAGCATAAATGTGGGATCATATGGGTTAAACCAAAATTTAACCAACCAAGGCTTCCAGAGGCAAAACCACCTCAACCCTCAACCAAAATGATTTCACCTAATTGGTCCAGAGATCACTAATACCAAACCAGATTAGTCTCTTCCCAAGCTTTCCAGGGCACCAGGGACTACTATCTCAACCCATAGCCTCCAGTGAACCCAATTCGTTACGGGGCTCCAGAGAACTACCATCTCAACCCACAGCCTTCAAGGAACCCAAGTTATTCTAGGGCTCTAGATATTCTATCCCAACCCACAACCACTAGGGAACTTGAGAACTAATAAAAAACCACTGTCAATCTAGGAAAATCTCCATGTCAATAACAACAAATAACCAAAGAACCACATGCATGTACCATGCATCCAAATCTCAGCAAGGAAACCACACACGCAACCTGTTACCTACAATATACAACTATTTTTTGTCCTTACTTGTTGTTATCTCAACTTCCTCTTATGCTCCATTGTTTTCCTTTGCTTACTTGTTCCCTTGCCTGTCCACTCTCTTTTGTTGAAACTGATCCAAAGTTGAGAAAAAGTTGTCAACTATTTCTCAAGTTCCTTTTTATCATTGATGTCTAGCCTGTTCCTTTCCTTTTTCATTCATTTTCCTTCATTTTCTCTATAATTTACCTTGCATGCATATGTGTGTCTCTTCACCTTAGTTTTATCCTATTTTCCTTTATTTCTCATAATTAAATGTTATTTATTTCCTCTTTGCCTTTGCCAATTTCCATAGCCATGTTGACAGTGCTAGACCCATCAACATTTAGGGGATCTCCCCGATATGAAGTCCCAATTAGACCTCACACCATTTGGTGTAGGAGTCCCGTCAGGAATATGGATTGGTTGTCGACGTAGTGGGTTTTAATGATATGCCTTGGCTACAATAACGCATAAAGTGAGGTATGGTGACTTTTGTGAGAACAAGTGTGTGACTCTGCAAAAGTTCAAGTGCAATGCATTAAGGTTCTAACACACAGAGGGAAAATGAGTGAATCCCTTAGAATCCTATAATAGTATGCAACTTGGAAGGAACACACAAGCGTAAAGACATCACAAGCCAATCTACGAAATAGTTCACAAGTTAACAATGGTGCCATTATACAACATCACACATTCAACACGATTCGTACCAATGAAAAAGAAATAGTTCATAAGCATAAACGTAAGTTAAATAACATACATTACAAACATAACAAGAATAGCCCTACTATATTCACAACATATGCATGAAAACATGTCGGCTCTGAGATTTTATTAAGTGAAAGTTACAATCAAACATATACCATTTACGAACCACTAGCCTCAATAGTGGAACATGAAGTCAACACCTACTCCTCCGAAGAAAGATACTCCCTCTATGCTACGGAGCATCCAAGGCTCTCACAAACTCCCAAGCTCTTGATTCTAAGCCTAAGCGTAGCCAAAATCTTGGCTCCCCAAAATCCCTTTACATGAGTTATGATGGTCTATTTATAACAAAAAGGGTGATTATTTACTTCCCCTTGTGACTCTTGGACTCCCCTCATAACTCTTCAACTTCTTTACAAATGACTCTTTACATTCATTACATCATGACTCTTCACATTCCACAATTGACACTCAGAATTCCACTTACAATTTAATTACAAAAGAATATTATAATACAAATGTACCCATATAAGACAAAATTGGCTAGAGCCAACTAGACAGCCTAATAAGACAAAATAGTTAAGCTTAAGTTTGGGGAAACTTCAACTCAGCAACTTCCACTTTATGTTTTTTAGTTACTTAATGGTGTCAAGCTTTGTACTATGTGACGACATCCCCAAACTATGTGATGGTGTCAGGATGGAAGTGGACTCTACCCTCCTTAGCATTTTGGTACATTGACTTGGAACCGGTTTGTATTTCCTTCTTGATCAGGAGCAACATCACGTTGATTTGGACAGGGCCACCAATTTTCTTCTGCATATTATGTTTGTTTACTTCAAGTTATTCCTTGATGGATATATGTCTCAAGTGTTCCAAGTATTCTTCAATCTCCTGCCTAACCTGATTCCTGCGCTTGATCTCCGTCAGTGAGCCGAGTGATGGGATCTCGTGCGATTTCACCAAGAATTCCAGCCTATTGTATAATCGTGCATATGACGCCTGAGCGTTGACAATGAATGAGGTGAGATGTTTTTTATTCTAGATGAGCATATGAACCTTTACTTTCTCCAACTCTACCTCTTGCCTTGTCTTCTTTCCCAATTCAAGCGATGCCCCTTTATATTGCATTGGTCGTTCATGCACGGTAGGAATAGTTGATTGCACAACCTTGATAGTTTTATCATGATCTTCTGTTGCAACCCATGCAAGTGGAAAACTACCTTATGCACGGTAACAAGCTCCTCTTAAATACTCTGCATGATCTCTCCCAGTGTTGATACTTCACCAAGTATCGTTGCCTTTAGTTCTTCCAAATAGACTTGTACGGGAGATGCGTTTTGTAACTCTACTCAAATTTGTTCAACCTCTTTCCTAGCAGCCTACAATTTCTTTTTGAACTTGATTCTCAAACATCAAATAATTTTTGTTTGACTTTGTAGCACCTGCTAAGGCCAAGTTGGATGCAGCAATGGAACCTAGATTTCTTCTGGTGTCTTTCACGATCACCCTTTCTCTGATGAATGCAGGAAACGCAAGGTCATCCAGAAAATGTTTCTTCCTTGCTTGTAAAATATTTTTATGAAGCTCGTCATAAGTCAAAAATTGCACCTGTCCATAACCAGGCCGTCATAAAGAGGAATAATTCCTCTTCCTTGCTTGGAGCTTGCTTTACTGGAGGATGGGGAGACTGAATGGTGACCTGTTGTGTAGTTAGCATTAGGTCGACATCATGATTTTGCGGCTCTGGTTCCTCTTCCATGTCTTTTATTTCAATCAACTCCTCAATCTCTTAAGCGAGCTCTTTGTCCTGCATCTGTTTTCTCTCCTCCTCTAGTTGTCTTTTTTCCCTAGTTCTCCAGCTTATCTTCGTGCTATTTCTTCTACTATTACTTTTCGCCTTTCTTCTTCTTCTTGCTTCTACCTTTCTTCCTCCAATCTCTTTTGCTCTCACTCTTCCCTTTGCTTTTGTTCTACTTCCTGCACCCTTTGTTTACTCTTCTTCTCCGTTGTTATGGCCGCTCTCATAATGACTGGATTTGCTTTCATCTTGCGGATTTTCTCTTCCCCTAGACTATGCACAACCTTTCTCTTTCCCTTCTAGTACATTAGGTTGCATTTTTCCATTGGTGCTACCTCTGAAGCGATTTCCTTTTACGGAGTAACCTGTGAAGTTCTTACAAAAATGATCGGCTAGTGGGAGTTGGAGGCATTGTAACAATCCTTCCATGGTTCCTCCTCTTGCCAAAGAAAGGTCCCGCTTAGCCATTGGAAATAGATCCTCGCACAGTGGTCTCTACAAACATTTCGGGGATCGTATGGGTTGAATTCCATAGTACTTAATGCAAACTTTTCTATCGCCTTTCCTTCGATATCCGCAACTTTCAGATTCTTGATCTCGTAAAATCTTATTTGCATAGGAAGAGTTGGCCAAGGGGATTTCTTCTTCCTGTGAAAAGCTACTGACAACCATGTGAAGAGATGATATGCAAACCAATCTGCAATCTCTTATACTGCTTCCATTGCCCCACACAACATGCAAGGTGACTCTTCCTCAAAGATCGTCTTATACAATGGAATGAGGAAGTGATCAGTTAGCTTCTCCATTACTCTTTTATGGCTTCACTCTAAGAGCAACTTACAATAGACATGCACGGTAGGTTCTTGTGGTGTCTAAGTCCAACTCATGCCAGGGAATGAATTATGTGCACAGATTGCGTCCAGTAGTTATGCAGACATGTAAAATCTAGCTTTCCCTCCCTTTGGAGGATTCATAGCATTAGCTACATGGATCTTCAACTATCGAGCCAACAATTCTGACCAGTTAAATGGTCTTCCTTGACTCACAACATGGTTTAGAAAGAATGCCCACCCTTCGGGGAAGGTCTCGGTGCTCTGTTGACCATAGATTATGCAACACAGGATTATCAACAAGTGATAGGCCCTTCTAAGATATTTTGTCTTGTATGTGTTGATGGGTGTCTTATGGAACTTTGTTGGCTCTTTCACCCAGCCTTTAACAATATCCGTCGTGCTCAAATAGTTGTTGGTGGCATAAAAGTATGAATCCATGAGCGATTCTGGCTCACGAAGATGATACATGAGATGATAATTTGGTGCCAGAAAAAAAAAAGCAAGCCTCAATCTGTTGGTATTGATAAGAGTCATAGTATTTGGATATGTGTGAAATAATATCCATCTAATAACATCTACACATGGGAATGTTGGGTACCTGCCTGCAACCCTGTGTGGCCCTGATCATTGGATATTAGCATACACCTATCGATCTTCTAGATTTTCTTTAAAGGTTCTTACTGAGAATATTTCATTCACCTTTTTCCATGTGATATATGATTCCTTATCTACAAATAGTTAAGTTTCTGAGTAAACTGGCGTACTCTCAATTGCCTCTCCAGTGCTGCTTTCAATGGTATCCTTTGAAGCAGATCTCTTGGGTGCCATCGTAGTTGTGATTGATGAAGAGAAATTCTCAACACCTACAATACATGTGGGAGGAACATGCACTAATGGCATACATGAATTAGCTTCATCAAATCAAATTACAAAGCAAGATCAAGCACAACCATATGCACAAACTAAGAAAATTACGAAATTCTGGAGATGAGGGAGAGAGATTACCTGAGGGAACTACGCATTGCACAGTCTCAGCAGCCAGTGATGCAGCTTGAAGCTAGAAACTATGCAATCCAAAATCTAACCTGGGCAGACTAAGGGAGATACAGTGCATTGCACAGTCTTAGTGGCCAGGTTGGGCTTGAGCCTTGGAACTGCGCAATGAGCAGTTGGGCCAGCCTTTTACTACGGATTGCGCAGTCCCATAGGTCAAGCTAACAACTTGAGCCTTGAATTTCCACAATGCCCAGCTAAACAAGGCAAAACTGACCAAGGGATGAGAGTATATGCCCGGTAAGAGTGTGGGAAACAAGTAGATATGAATGATGGTGCAAGTTGAAGTGTAGATCTGACTAAGTATGGATAGATCAGTGTTATGTGAAATCTACGACTGCGAACATAAGTATCTTCCGTAGGCCTGGTGGACTGACCTAGAACAATAGAACGACAAAGGGAATAATTTTTTCCTTAAAGTAAATAGATAACGGGATGAAGCCTACCTGGAATTTGTTTGTATGCTTCACTCCTTCCTTGGCTTGAATTCTCCAATTCTAGCTCAAATCGCTATTATTAGAACCTACACAGTCAGATAAATATGGAGAGATCTAATTGATGAATTAATCCTCTAATATTTAGATGTCAATCTGGGCTTGTAAACACAATTTGTATTGCGCTTTCTACATTCAGTTCTAGGTCAGAGTTTTAATGTTTCCTTTATGAATGATCAGCTGGGTAATAAAACACACAAATGCTTGCAAACTCAAAAGAAATCAAACCATCTTGCTAGCACAGGTAGAATCAATAATCAAATTTAATTTAAAGACTTCAAAACCTCTATAAACTTAACCTATTCGGAATTGGAACTGAAATCTAGACTTAAAAGGTGACTTGACTCTTTACCACAGATTCCAGGTTATGGAAGTGAATGCCTAGTCAAACAGACTGCACACAAAACTCAATCAATCAGAACCCAAGCTCTAATTCTTACAATTCTCACTCAAAAGAATTAAAGATTTACCCTACTTGTAATGGTAATCCAACTCTAGCTAAGCAATCAAACTGTACTCAATGACTCATTAACCCTACTAGCTTGACAACAAACCAAAGATCTTGATGTTGAGCACTAATTTAGATACTCTGTTTCACACAAACTTGACTTCTTGCCCTCAACTAAGTTGCATACATGTTCCTAATCGATCATAACCCTAAGAACAACTTCAAGCATTAACTCTATTCAAATATGGCAATCAAACGAAACAACTATGAAAAAATGTACTCAAGAACTACCCTACAGTCGCATCAATCTTCAAATTAAATGTAAGTAAACCTATTCGAAACCTTAACAAACCAACACTCTATTTTCGAAATCCAATCAGGCATGCATTTGATGGGAATTAATTCAAGCTACATTTTGACTCACAATACTAGATTCTAAGCTATGGGAATATAATCAAGCATTCCAAACGAAACAAAGGGAATTGCTTTGAAGACTAAAACTAAATCACTCTTTTGCAGTCTAAAATCAATCCACAAATTCTACTTAACAAACTGAGAATCCATTTGACAAACGAAACTAAATTAAATTATGATAAACCATTTGAATCAATTACTCTAGAAAGCAAGGCTTCTATGGTATACACACTTATGCAAATAACTTAGCAGAAACCCAATCGATTTAAACCAAATCAAGCTCATGACCAATCACACTATTCTAAATAACCAATCTGGAACGAATACTTCCTATGGCACACGCATCTTTAGAAACAGTTCAAAAGGAAATCAATCAATTCGATTACTGAAAGAAATGATAGAAAGAGATTTCGAAATTGACTGAACACAATCCAAATTAAACTCAGACCCTATCAACTCTGATTACTTGGTATGTTATCCAATTTCAGCATAAGAAGGTAGCTTTGTGTTCTCAATAAATAGACTAGCTCGTCATAAACAATCAATGGAAAATGTGACTCAAACGAGTTTCATATGCATCTATGACAACATAGTCAAAGTAATATGATTTGAAGTTTCAAAGAACAGGGAATGTTCCTGCCTTGGAAGTAAAAGCGCTAATCACACGAGATTATTACATTCAGATTGCTAAAGCAAAGGGATCTGAAACGCATAATATTATTAGCACAATAAAATCATTCAAAACCAATAGAAATCCCCACACAGCATGTAAACAAGTGATGAACCAAAGATAAATGAAGAGCGATTATATATATCACACAATTATGTTCCTACACAATGGTATAGAGCTAATCCCAAATGGGTGGGCCTAGCCACACTTGGGGAGCTTATTAACTTACAAAGAATGAGAAACTTCAATCACAGCTAGCTCATTAATCCATAGTGAACCATCGAACAAATTAATTTGAACTCAATGCATAACCATCGTAAAAGTCTTCGATTAGAAATAATAAGTCTGAAAGATACAAAATGACAATCTATCTTCTGTTCGCTAGCTACTTAATTATTACAGAGCAACCTTTTATAGGCATTAACTTAGTTGAAAACAACCTGAACCATACATAGCAAATTCTAACAACCTAGCTAATTCGATCTGGTGGCTCGAACAACCTGTTCGATTTAGCCTAACAACCCTCAACCAATCCCAATATTGGTATCAACTACGTTTAGTGAGGATAGCGAAGATTCTTGTCATGGCTGAAGTTGAACACATTCAAACATAGCTGGAGGTGGCTCGCCCATCTAGAAGTATGCGGCCTCTCATCCTTTGCATCGTTAGGTACTAAACCCAAAATGGTTGTTGAGTACAAAAGTGGAGGAATCATGGTTCATGGCCAACACTCTCCTATTGTCACCTTGCTCAGCTGCTGCAATGTCCACACTCGACCATACTGATTAGTTAGTTCATTGATAGCTACTCAAATTCACTTAAATTCAACTAATAAACAACAAAATGTTACCATGAAAGGCTTTACCTCGTAGTAGGATTTGGACAGTGTTTAGAGCAATAAAAATGGCAGGTGAGTAGGTTTAGGAGTGAAAAAAGGTCAGAAATAGAGGTGGAAAACAGTGGCACAGCATGTAAACAAGTGATGAACCAAAGATAAATGAAGAGAGATTATATATATCACACAGTTATGTTCCTACACAATGGTATAGAGCTAATCCCAAATGGGTGGGCCTAGCCACACCTGGGGATCTTATTAACTTACAAAGAATGAGAAACTTCAATCAGAGTTAGCTCATTAATCCATAGTGAACCATCGAACACATTAATTTGAACTCAATGCATAACCACCGTAAAAGTCTTCGATTAGAAATAATAAGTTTGAAATATACACAATGACAATCTATCTTCCATTCGCTAGCTACTTAATTATTACAGAGCAATGTTTTATAGGCATTAACTTAGTTGAAAACCATCTGAACCATACATAGCAAATTATAAAAACCTAGCTAATTCGATCTGGTAGCTCGAACAACCTGTTCGATTTAGCGTAACAACGCTCAACCAATCCCAATATTGGTATCAACTACGTTTAGTGAAGATAGCGAAGATTTTGTCATGGTTGAAGTTTAACCCATTAAAACATTGCTGGAGGTGGCTCGCCCATCTAGAAGTATGCGGCCTCTCATCCTTTGCATTGTTAGGTACTAAACCCAAAATGGTTGTTGAGTACAAAAGTGGAGGAATCATGGTTCATGGCCAACACTCTCCTATTGTCACCTTGCTCAGCTGCTGCAATGTCCACACTCGACCATACTGATTAGTTAGTTCATTGATAGCTACTCAAATTCACTTAAATTCAACTAATAAACAACAAAATGTTACCATGAAAGGCTTTACCTCGTAGTAGGATTTGGACAGTGTTTAGAGCAATAAAAATGGCAGGTGAGTAGGTTTAGGAGTGAAAAAAGGTCAGAAATAGAGGTGGAAAACAGTGGCAGTGGGGACAAAACGAGGGACCAACAATAACACAAGTCAACAATCCACGAAATCTATGTAGCATCATCTAATAACTTTATTCAATAGATCAACATGGTATTGAAATATATGAAACCATAACATCATATATAGGAAACAAAGAACTCTTTGCATTAATACAAATAAAGTGAGTTACAACCTAAAATAGGTGTTGATCTTGTAAAAGAGCTCCTCCAAGTTTACTTGTCCTTTCCTTGCCTCAAAGTGCACCTCTAATCACCCTAATGCATGGAAAGTGCACCTCTAATCACCCTTACTTATGGATGGAAGTAAATATATAGGTGAAGGAGGTAGTTCATAAATTATTATCCTTTTACCAATTAGGGCTTGTGATCCACTCTTGATGGGAGGATAATCTCAAGGGATAAGGGATGAAAACTCCAAGGTAGGATAGGATACGATTCGAGACTTTTATATGAGGTAAATAGTTACAACATATCCCTGAAGCTTTTGGAAGAGGAGGCTTCATTATTCTCTCTCTTTTTCCCGAATTTATAGAATTAACACACCCCCAACACTGAGCAACCTTCTAGTGATCAATTCAAGTGCATAATAGAGAAACTTGGTATTTAACGTTGTCCAGTAGGAGGCCAAGGAGCATTGGTCCTTAGAATCACTGAAGCAAGGTGTTTTCAGGAAGAAACTTGAGGATTAGAATGAGTCATGCTTAGGGCTTTGTGCAAGGATGATGAGATGGAGTTCAAAGGATATTGATTGATCCAGTTCAAGTCCTATTGACCATATGTGACAAAATGGCATATAACAATTGGTGAAAAAAAGGTGCGGAAGATCAACATGCAAAAGGAAAAACGAATATGCATGGAGATTCATTGAAACGACGACCACTAATGGGAAAAAACAAGAAAACTAATGTGACACTTGTAGAAGGCAAACAAAGGACCAAACCAACACTTTTATGATCTAATATACATTAAAACTCCAGCACCATGAAAAGAAACAAGCAAAATAACACTCAAAGAAAAACTCACCCGAAAAAGTGCCGCAAACTCTAGCGAAGGCTCCTTGATCTCCTTAGGAATGCTAGATCTCCAAGATCGAATGTACAAATGAGCTTTAGGGGCATCCATTATATAGATCTAGATCGATTAGGGTTTATGACATGCATGCCTAAAATCAAGGAAAACACGACACTTGGTGGAAAGTTCCAAAAATAATAAGTGTGCCACCTTCGAGACACTACTTAGTGAATCCCCATTTTCTAGGGATGACTTTTGCTTTTTTTCTTTTTGATTTTTTTTCTTTTTTGGGAAACTTGCATGCACATTTCCAAGAAGGATTTCGCAATTCCCAAGGACTGGGCAACTCCTTGACTCAGTGCATTGCGCAGTTTCTGAGCTGAAGGGATGCTTTGCGCAGTTTCCATCATCAAGGTTAGGATGCCATCCAAAATTGTGCATATTTCATGCTCAAGGTTGGCCTACCAAGAAGAATTGTGCAATTTATGGAGGCAAGTTTGGCCTGCCTTCCAAGATTGCGCACTTTCTGGAGGCAAGGTTGGCCTGCCTTCCAAGATTGCATAGTTTCTAGAGGCAAGCCCAACAATACGGCAAGGTCAATCTAGAAGTTAGCTTATGTTTAAAAGATATCAATATGGGACCAATACATCACAAGAAAAGAATGAAAAGATAAGTCTTTTATCACAACATGAATACTTGACGATAGTAAAAGATAAGCTCCTATGGATAGAAGGAAGGCTCCAAAATCAAAGCATGGGAAAAAAATTTAGAGGGTGGTTGTAGCAACTACAACAATCCATTAATAAGTCACAAGTGATGCCCACTATAATGTTTACCCACCATTCAACCTGGAATATGTGTCTCGTGACCTTGGTTGATTTTTTCCTTTATACATGGAAATATAACCCGAGGATGTTACATTTGAGGACACGTGTCACCTAGATTTGGAATTTTAAGACCTACTAACAATGAAAAGGTAAGTGACATGTGGTAGGTGTCGACAATGCCTCATGGCAATGGAGATGTGAGCATAGTTCATGTGTTGAATTGTAATTGGGTGACAGTGGAATGAGGTGGAAGACTTGATGTCCTCGAGCTAATTACCATATTTGTGTCTTGCAACACTTTCTTGTGTATTTATTTTTGGCCAATTACCGATATCCCAATATGCATCACCCTCCTATCACAACTTTTATCACAAAGAGTCAGTGGTTTAACACCTAATGGCTAGGCACCTCCCCAGGGCATCTGAGTACTAGGTGTATTTTAATAGCTCATAGGTTATCTGATTACCCGATCACCCAATATCATGTGGAATAATGCAACTAGTGTCAGTCTTCATAATTATATTTGAGTCATAATATAATGCATTTAACAAAAGAAAGAGAAAGAAAATTATTTATAAAACAATTTAATTATTTATTAAGCATGGGTTTCATGCTCTTATTATTTTATTTCTAGGTCAAAGCCTCCATTGCAGCCTTCTAGGGTTTGTGTCAAGAGACCTTGTCCATGTCATCATGTAATAGACTCTTCTTAGAATTTATCTATCAAGAAATAAATTTATTTTTATATAAATTGAGTCATTTAGGCCTTCTCCACCAAGTCCGCCTCAAACTCGAGCCAGAAACAACTATAAATAAGTAGCTACTCGACCTCATTTGGACATTCATTAAACAATTTGATTTGCATTTGTAGGAGGACAAAAAAAGTGAGAAATAGGAAGGAGTGAAGAAGCATAGAATAAGAAGAAACCCTAAGCAAAGAAGGAATAACCTCTTTTTCTCTCTCTTTTGACTCACACGTGTGAAATTTTGAAAGATGGCGGCCGAAATTTTGTGTTGTAGTTGGGTTGAATTTGGTGGACAAGAAGAGATTATTGAAGTTTTCATAATCATCTTATAATGTTGACTTGATGGAGTGAGGAAGGTATTTTCGTCTGGTCTAAGGTCTTGGTTTGTATCAATTTGATTTGAATCTACTAGTGGAAGAGTTTAACTCGATTTTCCCCTTCTTAGGGGTTTTAGCCCTAGTTGAGTCCCTACTTCTGGTGTCATTGATCCTCATGCTTTTGATTTGATGATTTCTTGATGAGAAGAAGATAAATGAGAACATAAATAAATTTAATAAGAATACAATAACATCACAAGTAATTGTCAACATAAGAAAATATTTCTTCCTTTTAGGTTTTCTAACACGGTATCAAAGCTAAGTTAAAAGAGGATAAGGAAAAAGGTAGCTTGGATAGCTATTGAAATAAGGGAAGAATCTACATCAATAAAATATATGGCAACTTCAATGAAGACAAAAAATAAAAGAGAAGGAGCCACCAACAAGAGAGCATGGAAGAAAAGGATGGATCTCATCCTTGCAAAACATAAAGTGTTAGAATTTGTTGAAGGGAAATTTCAAAAACCAATAGATGATGCCGGAAAAGAAAAGTACAGGGAAACTGACATCTTGGCCATGAATCTAATTGTGGATGGAGTAAAAGATAATCTAATCCCCTACATATCCAACATAGATACTACACAAGGGATGTATGAAGCTCTCTCTAAACTATTCACCATCAAGAACAATGGGCAAATAACGAGTCTCAAGAATGAACTAAGCACAATGAAGATGACAAAATATGATATTGTATCTTCATATTTTGTGAGGATCTCTCGAATAAGAGATGAGCTCCAAGCCATTGATGTTATACCAGAGAAATAACTTGTGATTGTTGCAGTA